>VSMD01099215.1:0-56232 GCA_008750895.1 Mirza zaza
CCCCCTTCATTCAAACCTCGTTATTTATTTGCTTTGCACTCTTGAGGGGATATTGTCTATTTCCTTCATATCCCTTCACCTTAAAGTCAGGAGAAGTGTGATCAGTGTCATCTTACATTCCAATTCTATTTTTATGTAAAAATATCTATTCCTCTTGTTTTTAGGTACTTGGACAATTTACCTCCACCCCTCCTGTTTCTGAACAAATTAATGGCCAGCCTCTTCATCAGTGAAGAGTTTTTCACCTGGTTTATTGTCCCTTCTGTCCATCCATGTCCTGACATTGTCATGGGTGACTTTGATGTTCACCTGGAAGACACATGCAAGAGTCTGACTCCTCATTTCCTCAAATGACTCAATTCCAATGACCTCACCCCCATCCCTCGTCAGCCGCACACAGCCCTGACCACAGTCTGGCCCTCCTCATCACCTCAGTGCAATCTTGAAATCCTGAAATATGAACCCTCATTGTCTAATTTCATTACTCAGTTCCTAAGGCTTAGGAGTACCCCAAATTCACTGCACCAAGAATTTTTAGAACTTTTAACTTTCTCTCTTTCTCTCAAGCCCTTCCCACCTTCACTTACTTCCCTATCAAGACTAGACCTCAGGTGCCACCACTTTCCCTAACATCTTACATGTGCCATCGACTCCCTCAAGCCCTGCCCTTGAGTCACATCCACCAACACAATCTTTGTCTCCATGCCGATGCCTGCTCATGGACTATGGAGTGCTGTTACAGAAAATCACACAGCCACTCAGATTGGGGTTTCCAAACTCAAAGTTTCCAAAATCAAAGACACTGACCCCTCTTACCATAATTTCCCATTCCACTCCATCTCCTTTTCTCAGTAGAAGCTCCTTTAATTTCTTACACTATCAAATACTGATCTCACTATGCATCTACTTCTCATAGAAATCCAGATACAAAGCATTTTAACTCCCTGCCAACCCCATGAACCTAGCCAAGCTCTGAGCTGAGCACTGAGAATAAAAGGAAGTAAAATAGGGCCTTGGGAGTATGGAAGGAGGTGGGTCCTTGCAGTAGAGTAGGCATGGGATCAATCTCTGCTCTATGGCTTCACTTGCCCAAGCTCCTCAACAACTTTGAATTTTGGTTACGGACAATGCTTACTTCTTAGGGCACTTGAATGGATTAAGTTCAGTATGACAATACAGGAAATTGTCTGCCACCACAGGTGATTTTTAAATATTCCCACCCTGCCCTTGCCCTTGAGGAAGCACAAGCCAATGTAGAAGACAGAACTAACTAGACAATTACCTACTATGTGAGAAGGGCTTCACAGAGGCATGAACACAAAGCAATGAGAACTCAAAGATGGGAGCAATTCACTCTGCCCAGTGCAGCTATGTGAGGGCATCACAGGTGGGTGTTTGTTTACATATTTTTGCTTTTACATCCATAAACTATTATATCTATATCTATATCTATATATAGAGAGAGAGAGAGAGAGAGAGATGCACTGTTGATTTGTTTGGGTTTGAGAGAGAATGTGGGGAGAGGGAAGGAAAGTTTGCAGTTCTAAGATTTGTAGGAAGTTTTTCTAGGATTCAGTTCAGTGAGTCTAGGCGTATTTTCCTTGAACAAATATAACACGATTACTGTAGCTTATTATTACAGGAAGAGCTCTCCTGACACAACTGTTAGTCCCTGTCAGATCCTGAGAGTTGCCCAGCAGGAAGCCCATCCTGCTGACAGTTCATGAGGAAGAAATGCATGTAAGTGGCAACCTCATTTACGAAGAGTTCTGGCTAAAGGGAGCACTGCTTTACCTTGTTAAAATTTTTGAGAAGCGTGACCAGTGTTTTTAAAGTGATGGAGCAAGCCCTAAGTCTTCCTATTTCCTATATTCCCTAAATCTGACTTCTCATGGAGTCCCGTGTGCTTGGGCCTGCCCAGTTCACTCCTACAAAGGCTACTGTGCATCTCCCTTGAACAGGCTCTGTGCCAGGCACAGACGGGGACCCAAAGCTCTTTCTGACTCCCCCCCACCATATAGTCATTGTCCAGCATTGTGAATTTCAAACACGTTTAGTAGATTTCAAACATCTTATCTGGCACCTCAACAAAACTGATTAAAATCTATAAAACAGGACAAAGAATAGTGCTAGTTGTTCTGATTAAAGAAAGGAATTAAGACTTGAAGCCACTCTCTTTAGAGCAAAGTTTAAAAAGGAAACAGCTCTGGCGAAGTAAGAGCAAAGATGTTGCCTGCCTGAAGTTTAGAACAAAATTTGGAGAGACTACAGCATGGTGTCCCAGATTATTCTATTGATGGGAAGTAACCAAGTCACTGTCAGCCTCATTCCCCTGTAGCCCTTCCCACAGATGTCATCTCTTCTGTCCAACAACACCTCCAGGGAAGGGAGGCTGCTACGCCGCCGTGTGAAAGCTGCCCATTCAATTTACTTTCATTCTGGAAGTTTCAGAGTTTACTTTCACTTTACTCTCCAATCTCTTTCTATCCATGTATGGTCCCTGGATTTAAAACTTCCCTCTATGGAGACACATTCATTCCACTTCATGACAGTGGTTATATCACATGCCCTGAAGCTTTCGGTTCTTCTCTTGTTAGATCAATTTGAACTGCATCTGCTGCTATGGCATCACTCTAAGTCACCGATGGGTATGTGTAGTATAATTCCCATTAAGTTGCAGACTCACTCAGGAAATCTTGAATGTGCTCTAGCTTCCCCTATTTCCTCACACATAAACTCACTGATGTGGTGGTTGCCCCAGTGGCATCACCCTATCCAGGATGGCACCCCAGCACCTGAGATGGACAAAACTTTTTAGAGTCAAGAAAAATTAATAGAAGAGAACAAAACATCTGCAGGGTATGGAAGGGGACCACTGGCAACAATCTGGAAAGCAAGTGTGGTACACGTGTTTATTACCCAGTCTATGTGTGTCTAGATTTTGTAGTTTCTCCTCCAGGATAGCTCCTGCTTGCGTTATTTCTTATGGAATTCTAAATCTTCCTTTGCAGCTACAGTGAAATTCTGTTGCCTGTCTGGAAATGAAACAGGAAGTTATTTCTCTAGATGCTTATTTTATTGATCTCAGAATATGTTTTAGAGCTTTGGGACCGCTCATCATCTATAGCTAATGGGAACAAGGTTTTAAAAGTGGTTTGTTCTCTTGCACTTTTCTAATTAGGTCAATAAACAAATATACTAGACAAATGCTATCTTTGCAAGCTTTTGTTAGCTGTGCATCTGAAGATTGCCCTGGAGACCCTCACTTTAATTAGATTCAGTAGGGGGTCTAGACACTTTCATTGCCTTTAGAATTTTCCAGTGTCCCACTTCAAATGTAAATTTAGGAAATTGTGGCTAACACATAACCCCAAAATGAAGCATATAAAAGTATAGATCTATTTTTTTTAACATTTGTGAAATATCCTCACTAAAGCTCTGCTCAGTGCTCTGCTTTTCAAATGTTTACTTCCCAAATTTAGAGAATTCAGTTCTATCACAACATTGTCAATAAGAATGAAAACTGGCAACAGTCCAGATGTATATAATTGTAGATGGGCAGTTCAATAAACTACAGGCATCCATAGATAATGTATAGTGAGTGTCATTCAACATATAGATCTATATGCATATATTGAGACAGAGGTATCAATTGGTAGAACAATATGCACATTAAATTACAATCCTATTTTTGAATACATATATAGTTAGAGATAAGGATGGACTGTTAAGACTTTTAACATTGTTTATATCTGAATTATAGGAATAATTCATAAATAAATGATGATTATTATTTTATATCTGAAGGCTCTGTTTTGTACACTAAATGTAAATGTCTGGTATGTGAATAATTAGCATAATTAACACTAAATAAAATAATATAAATTTTAAGATAGAAATTATTTTTTGTTATAGGAGAGAATTACTACTGCCTCTAGTGCCCAGAGGACCTGGAAAGTGACTCCACTCTGCAGGAGGTGTTTGAATTAGAGCACATCGGACCTGATGGGACTCTGGAGACCGAACTCTACTCCCTCATTTTGTGGTGCAAGAGCTAAAGCCCTAGAAGCCAAATGTCTTACTCTAAACCCTACTGTTCATCAGTGTAGTAACCAGATTTCTAACTCACACTTGAATAGCTTTTACATGCATTACAGTTTAATTAGAACTGCTCACATACGTCCCTTAACTCCATGCCTTGCACAATAGCTAGACACTGAAGAGCACAGAATAATTTTTAACCTTTTGCACTCGGATGTCGAGTGCAATTACTCTTTGAATGTATCAATAATTTGAAATATAAAAAAATCCAAATAAATAAGTTTTTATGAAAAGAAACTCCAGTTTTTTATTCTACTGGCACGCTTTGTAAAATCTGGGATATTTAAAAAATTAAATCCCGAGTAGAATAAAGGAATGGAGAAAAAAAACAAGCGCGTGCAAAGGGTTAAATCCAGTCTCTACTCACAAATGAAAGGAAAGAAGTTTTTGGAAACTCTTTGTAAAGGCCAGGCTTGGCTTGGTTGGCTCATGAGCTTGGGGTTTGGCTGAGATGGTTGGGATGACTTGATTCTCTCGCCACAGTCTCTCATCGTCCTGCCAGATAGTCCAGGCTTGTTCACTTGGGTCCAAAAACAGCAATTAGAAGCTGCAAGGCCTCTTGAGGACTAGGTATAAGACTGGCACACTGCCATTTTCACCACATTCTGTTAGTCAAAGCAAATCACAAGATCAGCCTAGCTTTAAGCAATATGAAAATAGCCTCTGCCCCTTGACAGGAGAAGCTGCAAAAAGTTGTGGCCATGATTGCAACCTATCGCATTTATATAAGAAAAGCAATCAGTTCCTACAAGAATAACCTAGTGTGACCCCGTGTTCTTCAGGGTACCCAGAGTCTAAAGATGAGCATAGATACAAGGATGAGCAATTAAACAACTTACAATAACTGAGTCCCAGAGATGGGATTTGGACTTGGGTAGAGAACAAAGCCAGAACTAAGGATCTTAGCCATGATTCTTCACCACCCAACTCAAAGAGCAGCTCTTCCAAGTTGTTCTTCATATACGCAAACCAAATATATCAAGCTACCTTCTTTTGAGCCTTCATTAGCAATGCATGGGTCACCTGTGATAGTGCTTACCTTACCTTGCCATGTAGTAAAGTCATTTTTCTAATTTGACCCCCTATTCTAAATTTAGGCTACGTGAGAGCAGGCCCTGCAAGCTGTCAATCAATACATTTCCTCAAGCACCAAGCAAAGCCAGTGTACTGGAATACATTTGCTACATTTTAAGACATTTGCATTGATATTTATAACTGAATTTGGTCTGTAGGTTTTCTCTATTATGCCATCTTTGGCAGACTTTGAAAACAATGTATATCTGCTTTATAAATATAATTTGGAAAATTGCCTTCTTTTTTGTATCATGATATTTAAATAATTTAAATGTCATTGGAATGATTTCTTCCTTAAAAGCATGGTATAAAACAGTCAATACTTCTAAATATACATCTACAATCTACATATACATCTAAAACAATCTATACCTTTATAGGGAGGTAATCTTTGATATTTTTCTCTATTTTTCTGTAATAAAAAATTGTTCAAATTTTCTGTCTGTACTGGGGTTAGTTTCAATGATTTATATTTTCCTAAACAATCATCTCTTTCAGACTCTCAAATGTATCATACAAATCTGAGTAGTCTACAATGATTCTTTTAATTTATTTCTCCTGTATTTATGTTGATTTCCCCATTATTATTCTTAATTTGGAGTATTTGTGAAGTTTCTCTCATCTATTTATTTTAAAGTTAATTATCTGATGGTTCTTAATTTTATTAATTTTCCAAAGGAATCAAATCTTGCACTTACATATTACCTTTGCCATGTTTCTATTTTTCCAATGTAATTTTTCTACTTAAAAACATACAATTCTAAACTATAACACATACAGAAAGGTAAAAGGGACATGAAATACAAATGTACAACTTCATGAATTACGATGCACTTAAAATTTACATAACCACCACTCAAGTCAAGAGACGGAATGTCTGTAATAAGCCAGAGCCCCCAGACATGATCCTTTCCTATTTTAATATCATTCCTCCACCTTAGAGCTAAACACACTGACTTTTATGGTAATCATTCCTTGCTTTTGTTTGTAATTTTAGCACCTACGTAGGCAACCTAAACACTATAATTTAGCTTTGCCTATTTTGGGAATTCTATATAGCTGGAATGACACAGTAAGTATGCTTAGATAATTTTATGTAGCTGTGTACAACCAAGGAGTGTTAATTTTGCTGCCAAATAATATTCCATATATTCTGTATAAATGCAGAATGCACTATTGTTTATATATTTTGTCTTTTAATGAGATTGGTAATCTTTCCAATTTTTGACTATTACAAACAATGTTGTGAAGTGTACCCTGACGTACACATGCACATCTTTCCCCAGGCAGAAGTCCTTAAGCCTTGGATCCATGGATAAAATTTACAGAGTCCATGAACTTGAATGAGAAAAAAAAAATTACTTCTTTTTTTCACTAACTTACAATTGAAAAGCAGCATTTTCTTCCATTACAAGAGTAGATAAAAGAAAAACGCAATATAATACCTGTAACTTTGTCACAAGTAGCTTTTGTATTTTTGTCACTGATAGAAATAACAGATATTATATATCTTATAATGGTTTTAAATATCTAGAAGTATCACTTGCACTCATCACTATTTTCAAATTGTAGTAGTTATTAGACCCACTACTAGCTGTTGTTATTTAGTATGTTAATAAAGATGAACAATTTTTACTATAATTCAAATTTATTCTTTTAATATTTGACAGTTGTATTCCAATACAATTGTTTCCCCTTGTAAATTTACCCTTATATTTTATTTTATGTATTTAAAACAACTTTTAACTTCTTATGCAAAGGGGTCCTTAGGCTTTGCCAGTCTGCCAAAGGATACATGGCACAAAAATGTTAACTATTCCAGGACATATAACTTGGAGGGGGTTAAAGTCTGTGAATCAGTCAGGGATGAGTTAGGCTAAGGGGCAGTAACAAACAACTCCAAAATATCAGTGGTTTAAAACAGCAAAGATTTATTCCTCACCCACTGTCCATCTCCATTTGTCTGCCTTGAGTTATTTGGGGAGTTAGGGAGCTCACTCACAGAGCTAAGAAACTGGAGTTTCTATCATCTCAAGACTGGTGGCTGTGGCAGGGGAAATAGAAGATGGCAAATCACGCATTGTACCGTAAAGGCATCATGTAGAAATGAAAAGCATTTTGCTTTTCTTCACATTTCATTGTCCAAAGCACACTACATGATTATACCTAGCTGAAAGGGGATGGAAACAAGAATTCTAGCAAGTATCCAAAAGGAGGAATGCTAAAAATGCTGGTAAACAGCACTATTGACTATCACAGTATATATATTTTCAATTTTTATTATATAATGTCCCACTTGTTTACAAAGAAGTCTACCAGTTTACATTTGAGTTGTTTTAAATCTTCTTTTCCTGGATTACTTCTGAGGTAGACCATTTTTTTTTGTATGAGTATTAGCCATTTGGATGTCTTGTTTTTTATTTTTATTTATTTATATTTTGAGACAAGGTCTCACTCTGTTGCCCAGGCTAGAGTGCAGTGATGCAATCTATAGTTCACCATAGCCTTGAACTCCTGAGCTCAAGCAGTCCTCCTATCTCAGCCTCCAAAAGTGATCAGATTACAGACTTGAGCTGCCATGCCTGGCCTTTTCAGATCATTTGCCCATTTTTAAACTAGATCGTTTGTCTCTTTCTTATTTATTTTTTCTCACTTTTATTTAACTTATGTTTTATCTTTTTCTGTTGTTCTGCCTACTGTTCCTCATATATTTTGTCTTGTGCTCTTAAGGAGACAGTTGCTTCATTAAAGTGTTTCAGTACAAGGAGATAAATTTGTTGATAATTTTTATCTTCTCCATATTGATGTAAATATTTTTATTAGCAATTTTTCTCAATTTCTTCAATCATCTGTTGTTGTTTTTGTTTTATTTCCTTGGGAATACTTTGTGAAAGATCTGTTTGGGGCCCTTTTTATCTATTGCTCTCATTAGAATGAGAGTATTTTTCCTGAATCAGCTGGAAGCAGGCAGGTCATTGAGAAGGCTTTCAGAAATTCTTGTGAGGCAGAGTGTTATGAATGTGATTGTGAGTTTTTAGCCTCAACTTCTTCCCAGCCAATCAAGGTTGGCCCTTGTGACTTGCTCACATTATAAGTTTTTTAAAAATTGCCTCATTAACAGACTGTTTCCTGCATGAATGAATGCTCAACAGTTTCAGACTCTAAACCACTGAAGTTCCAGGGAAATTCCTGTTGCCAGGCCATGCACCCAATGCCTGGTGCAGTGTTGGGAACAAAGAATTATCCATTTTGTATTTGGAGTCGTGACACATACCTAGGGAAGTGCTCTCATTTGGCTTTTTCTGAGTGTTGTCTTTCCACATCTCTGTTATACTAAAATCATTCTATTTGTGGTGCAATTTTTCAGATGCATCTTAGTTTCACTAAAGACTGAGGCTGTCTTTTCATTTCTTGTTGTCCTAGTTTTTAAGATTATAAAATGGGGAAACAGAAAGTACCAACTTCACACCACATTTTCAAACCAGACATTCATCAGAGGTTAAAAATGAGTGATGTGTTCAAGCTTGCATTTTAATAGTGTTCATGAAGAGCCACATTAAAAATAAAGACAAAGTAATGACCAGTTAGGAGTCTGTGTCAGTAATTCCTGTCAATTGATAATAACAGCTTGTGGAGCAGGACAGTGACATAGAGCAGTGTTTGGATTGAAGAATCCACACAAATTGAGGGACAGTTTAATGTGGGGACTGAAGAGTGGAAAGGAAAAAAGATGTCCATATGGTTCTAGAATATTCAAAGAATTTGGGGATTTTTTTTTTCTGTGTGGTATTTAGATCAGAATGCAGAGTGTATTTCCCTGTGTAATGCCCTCTAAAACATGTGCATATATATTGATAATATGTCAACGCTAACTAGAACATGAGATATTTCAATAAAGGCAATAATTTGCTTTATAACTGTGATGCTGAAAGAGATATTACTTCTACACTAGGAAACCCTTCTGTGGACTTTCTTCATTAAAATTCCTAAAAGATCACTAACTCTCCCTTCATCTTTGAAATATTCCAACCTCTGACAGTCTAACTACTTTAAGTATGTGACTGGCAAGTCAATCTCGTCTACATGTTGTACTTACCTTATGTTTAAAACATAATGCTTTATTCCATTTCATAAACTTTTATTCCATTTCATAAAGGTAGATAGATTGATGACTGTGTAGATACACCAACTAGGAATGGATCAAAGAGTCCTATAAATGAAAAGTGTGGATAATGGTCATTTTAGAAGTTGGTAGGATTAATTCCAACTCTGAGAAAGATGGAGTAATAAGCACTAGATACACGCTCCTGCCTGAAACAACTAAAAGTTTAAAGTAAAAAGAAAAAATGAGTAAAACAATAGTTATCAAGACATTTTTCAGGCAGCATTAAACAGAGATACTTGAAAGATGGGAAACAAACTAATTGAGACCAACAATTGCTCTAGTTTGCTACCTTGAGAAAATGTTCAGTAAAGGGTTCAAGGGGCAGATTTGACTGAGCCCAGCAGACTCCCAGTGTTGAGTAGATGCACCTGACATTCTGTGGGGACCACAGCTGTCAGAGTTTGCAGGACAGAGTCACAGAGAAAGAGCTGCACAGAGAGAACTTAGAGTTCTTGGGAGAATCCCTGTCAACTATTCAGCAGAGATGACCTGAGGAAACCACCAGAGGCCAAAGACGAACCCTCAGAGAGGACTGGAGGAAAGAGATACAGGCTCCTACCCAGGACTGAGAATACTTTGCCACCACCCAGACCAGAAAAGCTCATAATTCACAGAGAACAGGGGGGTAGAGTACTCAGAAGGAACTGGCCTCAGTGGTGGGGAATAATTAGCCCTGGACTAAAAGCTGCTCTGGTCCGACCTAACAACAACAACAACAAAAACCAACTCAAAATCAAAAGAATAAAACTGTTTCTAAGTAAGATAATTGTTCCAGTACAAAGGCTAAGGATATTTGTAGAAACACAAAAATTTCCAGCATCCAACTAGGTAACATTCAGAATGGCTTGCATCTATTCTGAGATTCTAAAATTACCAGGCATGCAAAGAAAAGGGAAAATATGATTCATAATGAGGGGGAAAAATAAACCAATCACAAATAAACTAGAACTGACAAACATATTAGAAATAGGATACAAGAATATTAAAATGGTCGTTATAATTGAATTCCAGATGTTCAAAAAGATAAGAAAATACAAAAAGATTCAAATTAAACTTCTAGAGATGAAAAACACAATTACTGAGATGAAAAATACACTGGATGGGTTTAGTGGTAGACTAAACAGTACAGTAAAAAAAAAAAAAAAGATTACTGAACTCCAAGAGATAGCAATGGAAATTATCCAAAAGAGAACACAGAGACATGAAATATCAAAAAATGAAAAAAAAAAAAAACTCAATAAGTTCTGTGACCACTTCAAGCATTATGATATATATTGAAAGAAAGGAAAGAAGAAACAAAAAAATTATTTGAAGAAATAATAATTGATTTTTCTAAGTTGGATGAAAACTATAAAATCACAGATTCAAAAAGATCAACAAACTCCAAGCACAATGTAAGATAGCCGAAATATATATGGCCTAGTTAAAATTTTGTTTGAAAACAACAGTTTCCTCTTCTGTCCTCAATAAGCCACAGGAAGAATTTCATTTACAGTAATCATTTTATATTTTTAGATTTAAGTTTCTTTCTCATAATACCCTCTGTGTCACTTGGACATCAGCTGAATTGGATTGGACTGTATTTAAAAAGGAGGTAAGTCACATTCTCGCTGATCTAGCACAGCTGTGTGGCAGCAAGCTCTTGCAGAGCCAAAGCAAAAAAATAAACTATCCATGAAACTAAAAAAAAAAAAAAAAAATCCAATTTAAACTTGAAGGATTTTCTTTCTTACTTTCAGAGAAATCATCTAGTTATAGTGATTATGGGGAAAATGTTGCCTTTTGCAAGAATGACCCACTTACCTGTATAAGTATGAAAGACATAAAATCTGCTGCCTTATACTGGGAAGAAATGAAAATTAAGCCACAATTGAACAGAGCAAATCTGAAACTGAAAAAGGAATTGCGACTCTGGCATTTAAAAAATATATATATATATTGAACATGTACGTATGTTCCTGAAAAATGTCGTATGTATCATAAGTGTGCAGCTTGTTAAATTTTCACAAAATGAACACGCCCATGCAATGAGCACCCATGTCAAGAAATACAATATTGACAACATCCCAGAAACTTGTCTTGTGCTTTCTTACAGGCAATACCTTATGTTCCTCAAGAGTAACCACTCCCTTGAATTTTAATAGCACAGATTAGTATTGGCTGTTTTTGCACTTTCTACAAATTGACTCATGCCACACATACTTTTTGTGTCTGTTTTTGTCACATTTTGTTTATGAGAATTATTCATATTGTTGTATGTGGTTGTAGAGCCTCCATTTTCGTTGCTGTGTAATATTCCATTTTAGAATTTATCACAGTAAGCAACAGTTGATTGCCATTTGTGTAATTCCTAGTTTTAGTCTAATAAGAATACTGCTTTTATGAACATTCTTGTATACATCTAATATATATATTATGCATTTCTGTTGGAAAATGACCTAGGAATGAAATTGCTGGTATCAGCTATTCATTTATTCAATTTAAATACGTAAGTGACAGAATTTTTCTGACTGGTGTTCTTATAAGATGCTATGGTTTGGATGTGGTTTGTTCCTGTCAAAACTCATGTTGAAATTTGATGTCCAGTGTGGCAGTGTTGGGAAGTGGATCCTAGCAGGAGGTGTTTAGGTAAGAGGGAGGAGGGCACAGATCCTTTATGAATAGATCAATGTCCTCCTGGGGAAGGGATTGAGTTCTTGCCCTCTCAACACTGGATTAGTTACCAGAAAGCAGGTTGTTATAAAAATGAGGTTATCTTCTTAGACACTGTCTTACTTCCTCTCTCTCCATGTGATCTCTTTGCACATATCCACTTACTTTCACCTTTCTGCCATGAGTCGAAGCAGCATGAACCCCTCACCAGACAAGCTGCCCAATCTTGGACTTTCCAGCCCTCCAGAATCATAAGCCAAACAAATCTCCTTTCTTTAAAAATTACTCAGCCTCAAGTATACTGTTATAGCAACAATAAGCAGAAAAGTCAAAGTCATAAAGACATCAATTTTTCAAACTGACTGATGGAGTTGATATAATTCTAATCAAAAATCCCAAAGTGCTCCCCTCCTATAGGTACTCAATAAGCTATTGTAAAATTTACAAGAAAGAACAAAGAGCAAGAACAACCCAGACATTCTGTGCAAGAGCAAGGCGGAAAACTTGTCCTGTTGAACATCAAGATGGATTTAAAAGTATAATAATTAGATATTATGTTAAAAGTGCAATGATAGACAAAAAAAAAATAGAATGACAGATAAATCACAGAAGATAGTTGAGAGACCAGACATAGAATTTCACATATGTAGAAACTTCAATTATTGCACTATGAGCATTTCTGATCATTGGGAAAATGATTGTTTACTTAATAACAGCCCTTTAATAATTAGATATCTAGGTAAAAATTAGAAAGTAGATTCTAATCTCATAATTTATTCAAAAGTCAAATCCAAGTGGGTTAAATATATTAACATGAAAGGAAAATACGTTGAAACTTATACAGGTCTCTGAGTAGAAGAGGATTTAAGATATTAAAAGGAACAAGCCAAAAGAAAATAAAATACATTCAACTACACTAAAAATAAGGATTTTATATAATAGAAAAGGAGAATATAAATTTAAATGCCAAAAACTTTAAAATCATAATTCTAATCATAATAAGAAGCAAATTATTAAATAATAAGAAAAATCAAACAATAGGAAAAATGTGCAAAAGATATAAACAGGTACTTCACAGATGAGGAAATACAATTAGTTCTCAAGCAAATATTGATGAGGATATAGAGCAAAGGTAAATTCATATATTGCTGAAAAGGTAAAAATTGTCAAGCACAAATGTTATTGACATTTCCTTGTAAATACATCTTACAACACAATTACCAGTTATATGAGAGGTCTTCAAAAAGTTCATGGAAAATACATATTATGAAAAAACTCTGCATGGAGTTCAAATTTTTTACACAAAAATATACTCATACTAATTTATTATACCTAAGAGGTCTGAACTGTATCTAGTTTGAAGCACTAAGAAAGATAAGGCATCAGTTTGAAAAGAGCCCCTAACACAGCTACATGAATTCTGATAAACTTTAAGCGAGAACAAACATCAAATTTATGGTGGCTATTGGGTGGAAGAATGTTGAAATCATTAATGCTTTACAGAATGTTTGTGGGACAATGCCGCAAATGCATCAGCAGCTTACAAATGGATAGCTCATTCTAAGAAGGGACAAGACAGTGCTGAAGATGAAGCCTGCACCAGCAGACCATCCACATCAATTTGAGAAAAAAAAAAAATTAATCATGTTCGTGCCCTGACTGAAGAGGACCGATAGTTAACAGCAGTTAACTGCAGAAACAATAGCCAACACCACAGACATCTCAATTACTTTAGCTTACATAATTCTGACTGAAAAATTAGACTTGAGCGAATTTTCCACTTGATGGGTGTGAAAACCATTGTGCCCAGATCGGCCGCAGACAAAAGCAGAGCTTTCTATGGAAATTTTAAACGAGTGGGAGCAAGATCCTGAAGCATTTCTTTAAAGAATTGTCACATGAGGTGAAACATGGCTTTACCAGTACAATCTTGAGGACAACACGCAACCGAGAAGCAGAAGTAGTCCAGTCAAAGTGCAAGCTGACCAGTCAAGAACAAAGGTCAGAGCAACAGTTCTTTTGGGATGCTTAAGGCATTTTGCTTGTTGACTTTTTGGAGGGCCAAAGAACAGTAATAGCTGCTTATGAGAGTGTTTTGAGAAAGTTAGCCAAAGCATTAGCAGAAAAATGACTAGGCAAGCTTCACCACAGAGTCCTTCTCCACCAGGACAATGACTCTACTCATTCCTTTCAACCAAGAAGGGCAATTTCATGAGAGTTTCAGGGGGAAATCATTAAGCATCCTCCTTCTCATTTGGCTCCTTTTGACTTCTTTTTGTTTCCTAATCTTAAAAAATATTTAAATGGCATCTATTTTTCTTCAGTTAATATGTACAAAAGACCACATTGACATGGTTAAATTCTTAGGACTCTCTGTTCTTTAGGGATGCAATAAAAATGGTTGGTATCATTGTTTACAAAAGTGTCTTGAACTTGATGGAGTTTATGCTGAAAGATAAAGTTTATATTTTTTATTTTTATCTTTTAATTCCTTAAATATTAAAATCTTAAAACCATAAATGTTCAAAGTAATTAAAAAGCCAGAAATTGCCCAAATAGCCATCAAGAGCAAAATGGACACATCAATATGATATATATATATAAACGAATGAACTACAGCTGCACACATCAATATGGATGTAATTCTGAAACAATTATAGTAAATAAATTCATATCACAGAAGAATATATTCAGTGTCATTCCATGTATATAAAGTAAAAAAACAGGTAAAAAAACTGGACAACATTATGGATACAAATATTATGTGTTAAAATTCTAATGACAACAAGGAAATTATTAACACAAAATTTAACAAATTGTTAACTTGAGAGGGAAGGAGTAGGATAAAATTAAGAGGAATATATGTGAAGTTTCTAAAATCTAATAATATTCTATTTTTTAATTCAGGGTAGTGAGATTTGGGCATAGATGTTCATCTTAATATTATTATCTAGAAAATTTACCATGTCAGAAATTGTGGGAAAGCATTAAAGACTGCCAACATTTACCAGTCACAGAGAGTTTAGAAATTGAAATACACTCAACCCTTGAAGTAAATGACAATGCAAACAGTTAAAATTTTTTCCAGAGTGTAAAAAAGGAAAGAGTATTTCTGAAATATTTCTAAAAGCCAGTTTAATATAAATACCAACCTATAAAATATAGTATACAATGTAATATGGAAACCCAATCAAACTTATGAGTATTATTGCAGAAATATACATTAAAATATTAGCAAACCAAATCCAATAGCACTTTACTCCAAACGTACTTTCTTCCCTATAATGAAAAGATGGTTAAATATTAAAATAAAATAAAAAGCTCTTAGAAATATATGAAAATTCTGTAAGTAATGAAATAAACATACAAATTTTATTTTAATAAACAAACAGAAAACAATATAGTAATGATTAATTATTATTTATTAATATATAATAAAGGAAATAAAAGTTCCTATTTGCAATAGCAATTTTAAAAGATAAGTTGCTTAGGAATGATCATGAAAAAATATAAATAAAACTAAAATTCTGGACAGGCACATAAAAGAAAACCAGAGTAACAGGAATTATATGTCTTCGTTTTAGATATGAGTTCAATATTTTCAAGATTTCTATTATGTCTTAATTGAAATGAAAAATTATCTACTATACGATTCCATTCTACAGTGGCAGAAAAGCCTATCAGCTGTTGCTTGAGAATTGATGGAGGGGCAGAAGGGAAGGCACTCCCTTTTGGGGGTGATGGACATATTCATTATCTTGATTGCAGTGATGCTTTCAAAGTTACATGCACTTGTTAAAACTTACCAAATCTTACATTAATACTTTATTGCATGTCAGTTACACCTCAATGATAACCACTTCTGTGATGGTCAGCTTTATGTGTCAACTTGGCTAGACTATAGCTTCCAGTTACTCAACCAAACACTAATCTAGGGGTTGTGGTAAAGGTATTTTGTCGATGTTATTTTTAAAGTCTATAATCAGTTGGAAGAGTATCCTCTATAATATGAGTGGGCCTGATTCAGTCAATTGAAAGGCCCTAGGAGCAGAGCTGAGGCTTCCCTGGTTGAAAGAGGAAATTCCAGCTGTGGACAGCAGCTTTAGCTTCTGCCCAGGAATTCCAGCTTGACACCCTTCCCCTAAAATCATGTAAGCCAATTCCTTGCAATCATTCTTTTAATATGTACACATATTATTGGTTCTTTTTCCTCTTGTTGAACCCTCACTGACGCAAAGTCAATTAAACACACATCTCTCTCTCTCTCTCTCTCTCTCTCTCTCTCTCTCTCTCTCTCTCTCTCTCTCTCTCTCCAGGCAATAAATAGATCTGAGACTCTTTCAGATTCAGAAATAGTTGCTACACAACACCCCACCCCACTCCTTCCTTGTGGTCCTTCCTGATGTTTCCTGATCCAGCACAGCCCCAGAGAACAGAGATGAGGGACAGCAATGGTGCTGGGAGTGGTGGGAGGGCAGGGCTGGGGTCAGCCTGGACTGGATTCAGGTAATATTCCTAGGATGATTTTTTTAAACCTATATGATACTGACACAAGTGTAGAGAAATGGGCCAGTGGACCAGAGTAGTCTGAAATGCCTAAAATATATAATATAAGAAAGTACATTTAAAAATAAGCAATAGTGGGAATATAAGTATTAAAGGATAGGTTGGTAGAATGGATTAACCATTTGCTCCAAAAAATAAGAATAAAAAATTAAACTCCCTTTCTCATTTTTGCTCCAAAATAAATGTCAGTTAAAACCATTCAAAGAAGAATTAAGAAAAGAACTATAGCAGTACTAAAATTTAAAAATAGACATTTTTTTTTCAAATAGTAGGAATAGGAAAGCCCTACCAAACTTGATTTAAAAAATCTAGAAGTTGTATCTGAGAAATGAATGTCTTTTTATTATATAAAAGCTAAAAACAACTTTTGTCAGGATAGAAGAAAAAATGCAAATCCAAGTGAAAAGCAAATTACAGATTTATAGAAAGATATGCCATTTTTATAATAGACAAAGTTAACTTGCCTCCATTATCAAGAACAATTGTCAATAAGAAAAGGAAAGCTATTCATTAGAAACATGCTGCCCATAACAGCAAGTTTGCAAAAAATAAAAAGAAATACAATGGCTAATGAACATAGTAAAAGAAATGCAACATGTAATTTACAATGTACCCGGCATGAAGGAGGAGAAAGCCACATAGGGCAATGTTACTGTTGAGCTGGCTACAGGTAGACGATGCCTGAATTCTTCTTACAGCCACAGCGTCCCTTGCAGACCTATTCTATATCCATACCTCTTTCTAGGTTTCATAATTACTGCCCTTTCTTGCCCCTTCCGCCCTCTCACTCTTAATCCTGGGCACACATATTGTTTTCAGTTATCTTTTTGAATAAGCATGTTTCTGCTAGAAGGCTAATAGATACTTCTCCTGTAGTATCCAATAGAAATATATCATGAGCAACAAAAACAAGTCACATAAAGAATTTTAAATATTCTATTCACCATATTTAAAAGGTAAAAAAGAAACAGGTGAAAGTAATTTTAATAACATATTTTATAATATGTTTTATTTAGCCAAATTATTCAAAATATTATCTCAGCATAGAATCAATATTAAAATTATTAATGAGTCATTTTACTTTTTGTTTGCTAAATCCAGTCTGTATTTTACACATAGCATGGCTCAATTCAGACTCGCCGTATTTCAAGTGTTCAATAGCTACTTGTGGCTAGCAGCTACAATGTTGGGCAGCAGATCCAGATTTTCAAGTATATTGGTATAAAACTAAGCATATTATTATCTTATTTTTAAAAAATCATCTCCATAACTATGGCTATGCCCCCTTTTACTTTTTTCATGTTGGACATATTATTGTTTTCTTGTTTTCGTTGTTTGTTTGTTTTTTGAGACAGAGTCTCACTTCGTTGCCCAGGTTAGAGTGAGTGCTGTGGCATCAGCCTAGCTCACAGCAACCTCAAACTCCTGGGCCCAAGCAATCCTGCTGCCTCAGCCTCCCGAGGCTGGGACTACAGGCATGCACCACCATGCCTGGCTAATTTTTTCTATATATATTAGTTGGCCAATTAATTTATTTCTATTTATAGTAGAGACGGGGTCTTGCTCTTGCTCAGGCTGGTTTCGAACTCCTGACCTTGAGCAATCCGTCCACCTGGGCCTCCCAGAGTGCTAGGATTACAGGCGTGAGCCACCGTGCCCGGCCAGCTTTTCTTATTTTCAATTTAGGTTTGTCTGTATTGAGTTCCAGTTGCATTTGTCTGTATTTTAGTTCTGTTTTTAGTTCCAACCATATTCTAGTTGTTATTGTTCCTTGTACAGTTGGTACCATTTTTTTTTTAATTTCTTAGTCTAACTACCAAAATTTTATTTTTAAGTCTTTCCAAATAAACATATCTGGGATTCATCGATCCATTTTGTATGTTTTTTTTCTACACGTGTGCTTCTTTGATGTGGTGCTTTTTATATTTGTTAAACATCTTCCCCTCCTATTCTTTTTGTATTTGCTTTTTGTTCTTTACCAAGTTCTTTGGGTATTTTTCCACTTTTGTAAACTTCCAGACCATGTGTTAAGTATTCTGTTTGTTTGTTTGTTTGTTTGTTTTTTGAGACAGAGTCTCATTCTGTTGCCTGGGCTAGAGTGAGTGCCGCGGCTTCAGCCTAGCTCACAGCAACCTCAAACTCCTGGGCTCAAGCGATCCCAGCCTCAGCCTCCTGGGTAGCTGGGACTACAGGTATGCACCACCAAGCCCAGCTAATTTTTCCTATTTTTAGTTGTCCAGCTAATTTCTTTCCATTTATAGTAGAGATGGGGTCAGCTCAGGCTGATCTTGAACTCCTGAGCTCAAGCAATCCTCCTGTCTTAGCCTTCCAGAGTGCTAGGATTACAGGTGTGAGCCACCGCGCCTGGTCACATTAAGTATTCTTAACATGCATGGCTTCTGCGCATTTGTTATTGGGCACTTCGTAGGCCCTTTTAATCTGAAACACTGAGTTTTCCTTGACTTTAGTAGCAACATCTCCTCCTCCTGATCCTGCTCTTTTCTCTCCTCCTCTTCCTCCTTTTTCTCTGTATCCTCCTCTTTCTTCTTCATGCTTTTTATTTCCATCCTTCAAGTTACTGTTTTCTCCCCAAATATATCTTTTTTTCATTGACATGAGAGCTTTGGATTTGTTTTCCAAGTGTCTTAATATTAATATTTGTCCCTCATACTTTGATATTCTGTCTTTTTGTCATTTGGCTCTATATTCTCAGATAGTATTTCTTAAAGGCTAATAAGCATTACCCTTTTAAGTTAAAAAATAAAGAAAGAAATAAACAACAAAAAATCCCTCTCTTAAGGTAAAAATGGTATTTCACTGTTAAGGTGAAAAGAAAAAAACAACAACAAAAAAAAAACAACTTGAGTAATAAGTGTTTCTCTCTTAACATAAAAATACTCATGAAACACCAAAAGTATATCCAGACTCAGTTTCAAAAGCAATCTGTTTTAGGTCAATAAATCAGTCTTCCATCTTACCCATTTAGGCTTTCTAGTGAAAGTATTTTCTAGTGAAAGTATTTTTGTTCGTCTTTAATGTCTATGGTCATTTTCACAGTAGCCTATTTGGACTTGACTTATGTTGGCTGTATCTTCTCAATTTACTCTAAAGATTCTATCTATAATGTTTTTAGCAGCAGCCTCACAAGTTTTTCATGTTGACAAGTTTTGAAGAACAACTTTAAAAAGAAAGAAAAGTTGAATACAAAACAGGAAGATAGGAGGTGGCTTCAGGAGCAATCAAAGAGAAAATGAGTCCCCAGTGGTCTCTATGTGATTCTGTTTTATTTTCTTATTACCACATCTGCAGCCTCAAATTTCCTACCATTCAATATAGAAATGAGCCCTAAATAGTGTAAAATATAGGTAAAAATGAAAGGGAGAACAAACAGAACAAAATAATAAGAAAAGGGTAATAAATTAAGAGGAAACAAAACTATAAACTTAAAATAGAAATTAAAATAATTAGAAGATAATTTAAAAACAAAAAATGTATAAACCTGATATTAAAAAATAATATAAATAAAAACTCAGAAAAAGGATCAAAAGTTAATCAGGTCAAAATATATGGTATGAAAATAAAACTAAAAAAAGATAAAAAGTGGCACCAGAATATTAGTTAAGAGATATACAATAAAAATTACAAATTTAGAAATAAAGGAAAATTTTAAATTAAAAAAAAAATTAAAATGTAGGTGTGCTAGGCATTCCCAAAACCTCAGGCTAGACAATTCACTAGAAGGCCTCACAGGACTCAGAGAAGCTGTTATCCTCACATTTATTATAGAGAAAGGAAACATTAAAATCAGCAAAAGAAAAGGTCCATGAGGTGAAGTCCAGGAGAAACTAAGCACGAGCTTCCAGTTCTCCTCTACCAGTGGAGTCCTACTGATGTGCAAGAATATACGACAACATATGCAAAGGTTTGCCAACGGGAAAAGCTCATCCAAGCCTTGAGTCTAGGGTTTTTATTGGGGTTCAGCACACAGCACTTGCCTAACTTCAGCTTCTCAGTAAGTATTAAGGCATACAAAAAAAAACGCATTCATCATAAATAACACAGTTAGTACTATTATCACATGGTACAAGGCTACAGGAATACATCACTATTCTCACAGGCAGACCATCCCAAGGGTTCAGAACACATTCCTCTAGGAGCCAGCCACAGGCCAGTTCTGAAAAAAGGCCTTTCATGGGAATGTGCAGAGTTTGAGCAACCCAGGGCTGCTGAGTTAATTCTTTCCTGCTTGGTAGAGTAGAGAAAAAAAAACAAAAAAAAAGACAAGAAAGTGGGCAGGAAGCAAAAAGACTAAAAATCTAAGAGTCAGAGAATTAAACAATAAATATTAAAAGAAAAAAAAACCCAGACATTTCAGTAATGAAAACTATTAAATCAATTCCAAGATTCTGAATTGAAAATGCAGGGAAACAAAAGAAAGGAAGTAAGTGACAAAAATTAGTTGTAGGAAATAGAAACAGAAGGCCTCTAGCTGAGAACTTGTGTTGGAGAAGATGTTCAGGAACACTTTCTTGTCTCTACCTCTCTCCCAGCTTCACATGCCTACCAATGTCCTTCATCCTTCTAGTACCTATCAAGATGGACCCCACCTGATCAGAGAAGCCACCCTCTTCCAATGGCCTCTGCTAGCAGTCAACATCCCAGGACCTATGCTTTCCTACGTTCAGGTGCCCACTTTCTGCTGGGAAGATTGCTGGCTTCTGTCATGCTTGCAAATTATGTAGCTCTTCCAAGCTGTCATCTTGGATTGAAAGTGTACAGTTTGCTGCTTCACTAATCACTGTGGTTAAATCTTAGCCATTTTCTCATCATGCAGCACCTGTTCTATGAGTCCAACCTCTCTCCACTCCCCTCTATCTACATATTACAGGAACACAGAGATTGTTCACTCAGGGCAGCAAAAGGCCTACTGAACATCATGTCACTGTGGATAGGAAATGTCTAAAAGCTTCAGCGCTAACCTTCAAGAACTGGGACAAATGAGAAAGAGAAAAAGAGTGGCACAGGCTTCTGAAAGCATGTTATGCTTCACTGCAAAGTGAAAAACGCATTTGCTGAAAGCAAACTGACACCACTTAGGAAAAGCTCTCAGGGCTCTGAGTCCAATTAGGGAAAAAAAAAATCAATAGTGATTCACTTCCTTGTTAGAGGAATTGATTTTCTTGATAAAGTTCACAATATTCTTAGAGTTTGTCTTAATCATTTTCTGGCAAAATGGCACAGCTCCAACTCTCCCAAATCATATAGTTAAATTGAGATTAGTAGTTCAGCCATGCAGGGAGCTACAGATCCATCTCATCAAGAGGACAACGCATCCCTCACAGAGAAGGTGAGCAGAAATACTAGCCAGTTGGCCGGCTCTTGCCAAATAGGCAGATGTTTATCTCTTTTAAAAAATATGGATAAGGATCAGGATCTTCCAGATTTCATTTCAGACTTTAATATCAAAATGGATATTTAGTTTCATCTTTCTTGCTCTGATAAAGCTCTGTCCTTGGTTTAGAAGATCTAAGTCTGCATTCCAGCTCTCTCCCTGGCTGACTGCATGACCTTGAGAAAATCATTTCACTTCTCTCAATTGTTTCTTCATCTGTGAAAAGAGATTGGATTTACAGGTGTGTGTACCTGATGTATATGTGGCTATAAAACAATGATATGTCATCCAGCAATTACATATAATTAAGCAATTACATGAGGCACGCATTAGTCCAAGTGCATCAACTCATTTAACCCTCACAACCACCCAATGAAAAAGCAATCATCATTATTCTAGTTCATATTAATAGATGAGAACACAGGGGTTTAGAGAGTTTTAGGTACTTTGCCTAATCTTAACTCTTATCTAGGGCTATGTGAAACACCAACTCTTGACCACTACATTCTTAGAATTGTCCTTAATGCTGCCTGCTAGTTCTAAATAGCAATAGCTTCAATACAAATGGGACTCATCTTTTGGCTATAATTAGCTGTTGTCTCCTTGACGAACACCTCAGCAAATAAACTACTAACCTCCCCTGTTCTTTTTGTCAAAATGTTTTCATCTAGCTCAAAAATCAGAATTATCAGTATGTTAAATCAATTCCAGATTTTTGGAGGTTTTTTCCCTCCTGAGTAAATAATTAGAAGATTTTTCCTTGGTCAAACAATAGTAGTCATAATTAACATCAACAGAAGGTTGATTAACGTCATTAACAGAAGGTTGGTGTGATGGTTAATTTTTACATGTCAGCTTGAATAGGCTAAGAGATACCCAGAGAGTTGATAAATCATTATTTCTGAGTGTGTCTATGAAGGTGTTTCAAGAAGAGATGAGCATCAGCAGATTAAGTAAAGAAGATCTTTTCTCACCAATGTGGGCAAACATCATCCAATCCATTGAGGGCCTGAATAGAACAAAAAGGTATTGGAAGGGTGAATTCACTCTCATTCTTCTTGAGCTAGGACTTCCATCTTCTCCTGTCCTTGAACATCAAAGCTCCCTGGTTCTCAGTCTTCAGACCTTTGAACTCCAAGACTTACACCAGTGCCCCCATATATCCTATTGGTTCCATTTATCTGTAGAATCCTGACTAATACAGTTGGTTTGTCCAGATGGAGCAGATAATAGCGTGTGTATTGCCAGTCCCCTGCCCTAAACCCCATGGCAGATCGTGACACTCTTTGCTGCTGAGACCTAAGATAGCCTTGAAGACCTTTAAAAGCTCATACTCTAAGAAGCCACCATCAGTTGCCTGGAGTAGGCACAAGAGAATAAACTTATTTACCATTCCAGCAAGCTCAGTGGCACAGTGGACAGCCAGGTGGAACAAAGAGAGGGCCAAAGAAGGAACTAGTAAACAATGTGGAGACAGGAGCAGCCATATTCCTTCAGGGAGAGGTGGTGACGTCAAGATTATACCTGAAGTGGCAGGGGCATAGAACGCAACAGGGACTTCATCTTGTTCATTACTATAAACCTAATACTGAGAACAGTGCCTGGCACATGGCTGGAAATGCCTCCATGAACAGTTCTAACATGAATATCTGCTTGATGCAATGGATGACAATGGGACACAATTCTGGGCAGAGACAGCAAACTGCCAATCTCAAATCAGGTTGTTTCAAGAACTACTGTGGATTCTGACTCCTCCTAGGATCTAGATTCTGCTAGGACTTTGAGTCCAGCTGAAACCTTGAATCAATATTGAAGAGCAATTGGTGCTAACTGGAGCCATGCTGGATGACGGGGGCCGGGGAGGAATAAGGTAGAGGAATAGCAGTTCCTGGAAATCAAGTACTGGCCAACTCCTAATTACATACAATCAAAAACACTGCCCTAGATGTAATAAAACTAATGTTTTGTGGAATAGTCTTTTTCTTTAAAGCACTCTGTTCTCAGATGGGCTTTTAAATCTCTTTCTTAAGAGAGATGTTATTATTGTGGGATACCCCGGCAGGACAGCTCTGGTCCCTTCATTGGTGGCAGATTTATTACAAGTTCCTGAGTAAGCTGGCACTTCCCAACACTCATTTATAAGATTCTGCTCTAGAAGATACTCTATGGGGAAAAAGATGCTAGGGCCAAATAAGTTGGGAAATACTGCATCCTGTCTTCTTCTTTTGACAATTTATTATACATTTCACCTTAGTTTATGAAAGGTTCTAAGGAATCCTGAAGCAAAGACACCAGTTTATCCCAGCATTTTTTCAGATAGTTCAGTTATGGAACTTTCCTTTTCATGTGATATCTAGCAACATAACAAAGTATAACATAAAAGGAAAGAACACTGGAATGAGAATCAGATAATATTTGAGTTTCAGTCCTAAACACAAGTTATCAAATAGGTCACTGGCAAATTACTTAAACTTTATGAGTCTCGGTTTTCTCTGCCAGATTAGTGAAGCACCTATCTTAGCAAAGCTTTAAGTGAATTAAATAAGATACTATATAGGGGGGAAGCCTTTTTTGTAAATAATGAAACAATACATAAATGCTCGGTGTCATTATCACTAATTCAGTTCTTTGAACATGAAATATGAGAAACGGTTCCCCAACTGCAGGCCACACTTATAACTCTGTCATGCATAAAATACTTTATAAGACAAGACCCACGCCTTTTTTTTACCCCATTTAGCTCATTCCAAAATGCTATCCAAACAGCAAAATAATTGAAACCCATTAAGGACTTTTTTCCTTTATACTCACATGACATTAATCTCTATTCAATCTTGATATTTTAAGTAATTGCCCTAAAAAACTAATTCTATAAATCCCACAAGTGCTATTCAAGACTAAGATTCAAATTAAACACGCGCATAAGCCTGCTATCTTTCTGACAAATTGACATATATATGTACCTATGTGGCAAATTGTGTTCTAGCAATTCAGTATGCCTCATTTTATTCTTAATTTGTGTCCTCATTACAAGGTTTTCCCCACTGTTGCTGTTTTATAGCTCCTATACACATCTTCTAAAATATTAGTGTTTTGCTATTGTGTGATGCATTAAGATTGAAAATTTAGCATAAGAAAAATCTCTTTCTAGATGCAAGGAGTTTAATGTTCAAAGTAACATCAAAAATTGTCTTCTATGTATGTGTGTGTGCAAATACTGCCTTTCTCCTGTTTTTGTACAGCCTGCAAGATAAGAATAGTTTACGTTTTTAAAGCTTGCGGTATGTGGGGGGGTGGTATTTTATAAAAAGTGAAAATTATATGAAATTAAAATTTCAGTGCCCTTAAATTTCATTGGAATACAGCCACACCTATTTGTTTATTTATTATCTCTGGCTGTTTTCATGCTACAACAGCAGAGTTGAACAATTGTGACAGAGACCATATGAATTGCAAAATCTAAAATATTTACCATTTGGTCCTTTATAAAAAAGTTTTTCAACCCCTGCTTTATGCTTCTGCTTTTTAGACAATGTGTTTTGGCTGAGAAAATTGAGTTACTCCACTCCACAGCAAACACCTGGGGATAGATTTTGGAGAGTAAGCTTAGCTAGCCTCTTAATTTTTCTTATAATATTATAGAAAGCAAAATGTTTTTTAAAAATCTCAGGGCTTTGGCCCTGGGGGCGAACCTTACCTCTAGTTTGATTAGCTGTCTGTCCTTGGATATAAGACATTTGAACATTCTCATTCTGTTTCCTTACCTGTAAAATCAGACTCAAATGAACTCAGCCCAGTACCTACCACAAAGCAGTCTTTTGATAAATGTCAGTTTCCCCCGGCAAGGAACATGAGGAATGCATTACAAATGGACTCCAGCAATTCATTCTGCAGTCACCACCATAAAACAATTGGAAAGTAAAGAGCAAACAAGCCTCCAGCTTGCTTTTTGTGGCTGATCCACAACACGTCTCAGGTCTAGCTGACTGAGAAATAATACATTTTTAGACACATCATTTGGTGTAGCCTTGCCTTCTCATAAACAATTATCTAGCTGCACGTGCTTCTCACTAAATGTGCTTACATGCTAGACTTCCAGCCAGCATCCTCCAACAGTCCCGCCCAGAGGAAGAACCCAGGAGAACATTGGCGCAGCGTCCCCACCTGTGAGGAAGAGGTGGACGGTTGGGCACAGCTGAGGAGATTGCCTTCCTGCTGCTTAAACAAGTCAAATGATAAGATGAGCACCCTGCCACTACTCCATCGTGCCCAGTGCTGTAAATGGAATGAACACAAGTAAGCAGGCTTTGCCTGGTCACTCAGCTCAAGTGTTCTTATGACTTCACCAGTCCTATTATTCATGGTTGTTCTCCTGCAGGGTCAGAAACCTATTCGCAGTGGATTCTGTGGCAACTTGCCCGGATCCTCTTTGCAAGGCTGGCATACCCATCCCCAGTTTCCGTGAGTGATGCTGCTGCTACAGGGCACAGGTGTTCCTGTTCAGGAGAATCGCCCTTGACCAAAACCTTGTGGTTTCGTGTCCTGCTCTCCTTGTGCAGGAGCAGCCCAGAGCCAATGAACACATGATACAGGTGCACAAACACTTGCTGCCACCTTGCCTCAATGCAGGGTGACTCTGCCTTGTTCTTTGTTTTCTGGAGCCTCCCTCCATTGTCCCCAGTGAGTCAGGCCAAAGTCAGATTATTCCTGATACCACATACTTACCCAGCTCCTTCACCCTTCCTATCTCTTGGTTTTAGTCTCTTCCTCATAGATTTTTTACCTGAAAAATGCTCCCTTGTTAAATCACAAATCCCTATCCCGAACCTTGCCAACCTAAGAGGCCCTGAGTCACCCAGGGAGCACAGGTCTGGACCAGGTCTGAAAGGTATGTGTTGCTCCTGAGTCAGATTGAACATGGCCCCTGGTTATCCCAATGGAGATAGCGGCTTAACCAACCTAACCTAAGGGAATGGTCGGAGGGAGGGGCTGTGAGCAGGGAGTGAGCCCCTGTCCCCAGGGAAACTGGCTGCAGAGCTTGACCAATCTATGCCACAAGGAATGAGCCTGCCCAGGTCTAGTGCCCAGCACTGAAACCACCAGAATAGGCTCCATTCCTGCCCAAGATGAAGTTGCTCGAGGGAAGCAACTCTCAAGAGTCAGTGTACACGTTTGATTGATTACAGGGCCAAGTTTGCATAACGGGGTGGGGAAAAACAAGGGAGCCTGGAGGGAAGCAATTCAAAGATTATTCTTTGAAATTATATTATTGGAGTTAACTCTCAAATGGAACGACAATAGCATGAAAGATGGCATAAAGGGAAGAATGGCCTTTTTGCAGGCTTAGGCCAAGATGAGGGTCAGAGGAGCAGGGAATTTAGAGCAGTCTGAGAAGAGAGGAATGCTTGCAGAGACTTAGCAAACTGCCACTCTGCCCAGCTGATGCTAGTCAGCCTGAAAAAGTGAGAAAGCAGCACTAACCTGATTAATGAGGAGCTGTGCCAAACCCACAGGAAGCTTGACAGGGCAGAGAGAGGGCATTTTTCTCCCCTCCCTCTTTGCCCGGGAAGAATAACTGGGAACGGCATGGAGACCACAATGACTGCAAGCTATGTGCATGTCACATGTCAGTGCCTTGTACACTCAATCACCAGCCCATCAGGGTGTCAGGAAAGGCGGCGGTCACCTGGGCCAGGAAGGTAATTAATAAACCTGAAATCTCTGCTGGATTAAGTGGGTTTTGCTTCAATGGCTTAAGACTGATCAAGCAGTCAGGGAATCGAGGACGTTAAAAGAGGATGAAAGGGAAATGTAGGAAATAGTCTGTCATAGTAAAAGGAATTATGGCTGCAAAGGCAAGTAGGAGAAATTTCTGTGAAACATACAGTGCCTACACAGCAATGGAGATGGAGTCAATGACAAAGGTTAGCTGGCACAAGGGGGAGCAAACAAATTTTAGGGGTCCTCTGGCTTCACTGAGGGAGGAGGAACTGAGGAAGGGGCTCCTTACCGGAAAAATTGTGGAACTAGGTGGGGCATTGGATATCATGCTGGTTATTCATTAAATTTGCAAAAGTAATTCTATGTAACAAATGTATACACTGAACCACAAAGGGACATGAAAGAACTTTCTAGAGAGGTGAAAATATCCTATGTCTTATTTGGGGTGCTTGTCATTTAAGGTTTGTTTGGCAGCAACCTGTGTACTTGAAATATGAGAATTTTATTGTATCTACATTACATGCATATTTTTTGTAAAATATATGCAATGAATATATACTGATTATATAATAATAAAAGGTTATTTTGCTTAAAACTTTAATCAACTAAACAATTACTCACAGAATAGGTTAAACTCATCTCTTTGGCCTCAAGACTACAGATTTGTACAAATTGCATTGGTAGCTAATTGAGTTTAAAAATATATTTTTTAAAGATATTGGAATTTACTTGGGTGAAAATGGAACATTTTCATTTTTTAGTAATAAGTTACTTTTTCTGAAACTTTTTTGTGAAGCAAGTGTGTGTATATGTTACCTGGCTAGGCAAATTGGTTGCAATGTTTGACCAGATGTGTGAGAGTTTTGAAAATGATAATTTTTTATTACTTCCACAGTGGCTTATGGTCCTCATGGGCATGATGGAATTAACTAGAGTGTTGGAGCCTTTATCTTGGACATCCTAGCCTCCAAAACTGTGAGAAAATAAATAACTATTATTTATAATTTACCTAGTCTCAGGTGTTTTGTTATAGCAGCACAGGCAAAGACACTTTTGTATAAGTCAAACTTGAATTCAGTTTACATTGGACCCTTTTCACTATTACAATAGTATGTTACCAATTAAAATATGTCCTTACCATTTTAACTAGTCTGGCTTTGTTCACATTTGTCAGTTAGCAATTAACCGTTTCTGTCACAAAGATAGAGTATGTTAGTATTATACTATATAGTAGAATAACACCAAGGGGTAAAAACTGTAAGAATAGGCAAGAAACAATCATAAACGAACTCTGTTTTAGAGGAAGAAATACCTCTGGAAAAACATTAAAAAGATGAATTCTGCTGAAAGGGCTGTAATAATCAGAAAGGAAATGTTTTAATTGTAGGGAAAGGAACTAAGATCATTTAGCAAAAATTGAATTCAAGGAAATAGGTTAATGGGTTCAAAAGAATGTGCACAGGTCAGCAAGCCTTCATTAGAAATAAGATACGGAATGGGGTACTGAAAAGTGTTTTCAGTTTTGTGACCATAAAAGAGCTGTCTGATTCGCACTGTCTGGGGAATGGATGCACTTGAAGCTCTGACTCCAGGGAGGAAGTGGGGGGAAAGGCAACACATGTAACCTAAACATTTGTACTCCCATAATATGCTGAAATATACAAAAAAAAAAGCTGTCTGGATTCGACAAAATGAATCAGAAGGTCCAACTGAAGCAAAATTGAGCACTACTGTTCTCATGGCAATAAGCCCCTTCCCCATGCTAATGATCATATAAGGAGGGAAACACTAGCTGTATAGACTGAATTGTGTCCCCTCAAAATTTATATGCTGAAGCCCTGACCCCTAATGTGACTGTCTTTGTAGAATGGGCTTTTAGGAGGTCAGAAGGATGGGATCCTAATCCGGTGGGATTGGTGGCTTCATAAGAAGAGGAAGGTCTCCACATACAGGCACCACAGAAAGGCCATGTGAACACATAGTGAAAAGGCAGCAGCTGTCTACTTGCCTCTATTTGAGGCAAGTTACAGAAATATAAATAATTGGAATAAAAATAAAGAAAGGAGGGCAAAGGAAAAAAACAGGAAAATCAATAAAGTCATCAAATGTTTATATTGAAGTTGGTGCCATAATGTCCTATATTCTTGCTAGAAATATGTGGGATGCAAATTTGATGTTGAACTTGTAGTTCTGGAAGAAAAGAATAAATGATCAATTAAAAGATGAATAGTGTTGGTAAGTTTAAAGAAAAAGAATAAAGAAGATGATATTGAAAACTCAGAAAAATCTCCTTCATGGTTCTTCAAAACAGAAACAGACCATCACGTATTAGACGTGTCTCCAAATAATGTAATCTTTTCATCATCGACTTTTTCCTACCTGTATAAGCCATAATTAATCAATATATTTATGTCAAATTGCATGCACTAAATATAAGGGAAAACTGTCCCCAGCTCACTAACAAAATGAATAATCCATTGAATAATAAAAGTATTAATAATAATTTCTTACATTTCCTTTTGATTTTCATTATTATATTTAGCCCTTAGAAAATCCTGTATGCATTTAATAACATTTTTATCGATAGGAAAACTAAGACTTAGTGAAATCAAGTAACTTGCACAAGATCACAAACCTAACATGTGAAAGAAGCGGGGTTTGAATCAATGACCTTCAGCCCCATGTTCATTCCTTTTTTTCCATTATATTATCTGTCTCTTCTTTATTAATATTTTACATATAAAATTTTATTTTAGTAAATATTTACTTTTATAGCACATATCCATTGGTCAGGAAGGTTTCAGAAGCATATGAAAGAAATCTACACTCGACGTGTCTTAAACAAAATCAAATTTCTTACTTCACAATGGTACTCCTAAGTAGCCAGGTCCCTGGTGTGCTAAGAACATGGGCATGTAATATCCTAGAGAACCACTGATCTTTCTGCTTCTTTGCTCCACCATCCAGAATGTCAACTTCACCTACAGGATGGCTCTCCATTTTTACAACATGGCTGCAGTAGTTCCAACCACCAAGTTTTAATATGACGACACCCAGTGAGAGTAACAGACCATTTTTTTCTCCTTTTGTAAAACAGTTCTTTTGATATATAGTTCACATACCTTATTTCTTTTTAGTTGTTGTATTTGTTATTGGAAGTAGACTATTGAAATCTCCATAATTGTTGAGTTGCCCATTGCCCCTTTTTTTCTGTCAGGTTTGCTTCGTGTATTTTGGTGCTCTGTTATTAGGTGACTATAATTAGGTTTATAATTGTTATATCTTACTGATGGATTAACTCTCTTACCATTGTAAAATGCCCCTCTTTACCTGTAGTAACATTTTTAAGGCCTACATTGTCAGATATCAGTACATCAAGCTTTCTTATACTTTCTGTTTGCATGATATGTGATTTCCTTTTCCTTTTATTTGTAACTTTTAATCTAAAGTGTGTTGTCCATAGAACACATATAGCTGTGTTTTATTCAATCTGATGATCTCTGTCATTTAATTGGGTTGTTTCATCCATTCACACTTAACACTATTATGGATACAATTGGATTTATGTCTGCCATTTTACTTTTTGTTTTCTATGTCTCATTTTGTTATTCTTCTATTCCTCCTTTACTGCTTTCTTTTGCATTTTTCTAATCTAGTATTTTAATTTCTTTAATAATATTTTAGCTTTTTATACTTATATACTGAGTTGCTCTAAGATATACATATATATGTATATCTTATTTTAGATTTATATTAACTTGAGGCAGATATAGAAATATTATTCCCATATAGTTCTATTCTCTTTTTCCCCTTTTTGTGTTATTATTATTAAACATATTCCATTTATAAATATCACTACTCCAATAATACATTGTTAAAATTACTACATTATATAATTTTATAACTTTTAAAGAAGGTGAGAGAAGAAATAGAAGGTATATATTTGTGACTATTGTTACATTAGTGTTCTTATTTATCTTCTCTGGTCACTTTTTATGTCACTTATTCTACTTTTCAACCCAAGAATCCACATTTTGACCTTTAATATGATTTATATCTCTTTATTAATATTTTCCATTTGATGTGACATTATCATCATATCTTCCTTTAATTCCTTAATCATTTTTTTAGTTCTTTAACATATTATATATATATTTATAATGGTTACTTTGAAATCTTTTATGTTATATCTGACACTTGGTCTCTCTCACATGCTGTTTCTGTCGTCTGTTTATGGTGTATGGGTCATACTTTCCTGTTTATTTTTATTTTTCATAATTTTTTGTTGGAAACTGAAGATTTTAGATAATATATTATCACAATTCTGGATACTTATACCCCCTTCACAGGGTCTATTGTTGTAATTTGCTTGTTTATTGGTTTAGTGACTAGATGGATTATTATAGTGAAATCTACCCCCATCCTTCAGTGCTAAGCCTCTAATTTTGGTTCTCAATGGGCACACCATGGAATATTCCCACAGTTACTCTGGAATAAGAGTGGTTTAGGCAGGACTCTCTGACTGTCTCTTTCCCCTGACCATACTCACGTACCTCATGTATGCCAAACACACGCCCATCTTAGGGCATTTTCTTTTGTTAGTTCCTCTTCTAGAAGACTCTTCCTTCAGACATCATGGCTTACTTTCTCAGTTTATTGAGGTCTTGACGCAAATGTTACTTTCACAGAAAGATCTTCTCTGGCAAATCTATCTAAAAGAGCAGTCCCTCTTGGGTTTCTTTCCTAGTTTTTATTTTTTCACAACATTTGCACTAACTGTCATGATAACATGTGATTTGCTATCATCGTTGTTATTATTATTATCATTGTCCATCTCATACACTAGAATGTGATTCACAAGGCATGAAGTTTGCCTGTCATATTCACTTTTATATCATTCTTAAACCCTAAGACAATCCTTGGCATATAGTAGGCACTCACCAAACTTTGCTACATAAATGAGTGGGAAAAAAAATGAATGAATGAACACTGTCTCCTTATACCAGGCATTAGAAGTAGGGGGAAGCATGCTCTGGGAAGAAAACTAAGGATGAGAAGAATGTGGATGCTGAGACACCAAAGGCAAACTTCCCACCTGTGTTTTCTTGGGCTTGTTCCTCTGTGCCTCTGGGGAAGTGACTTCTACTGAAAAGGTTTATCTGCATTATTACTTTGCTCTAAAATCTCACAAGTCCCAAGCTACAAGGCAGGAGAGAGAAGTCACTAGTACAAGACGAGAAAGGAATTAATTATATTTAATTTTTGCCGGCACACTCATTTTAAGGGTTAGGGAAATATGTACAAAGGCAAGTGTAAAGGACCACAGCCACTCAGGGGAAAATATTACATGTAAGTTTTCTCAAAATATTTACACATGGCTCTATGCAATCTATATGCAACCAGAACACTCCTCTGCTAAAATTCCTTCAATTATCCCTCAGGAAAAAGACACGGATGTTTAATATGATTAAAAGATCCTGTAGGATCTGGCCTCAACCTTCTTCTCTAAATGCAGATTAAGCAACCTGCTTCCCAAACTTGCTAAGCCCCCTTCAATTCCCCATGTGGTTCCTTAGTATCCTTAGTTACTTAGGATAGTGGTATCCTAAGTAACTAGTATCCTTAGTTCTTTATATATATTGCACCCTGCAAACTTTCTCCTTCAAGCATTGCCTAGATAAACTTTACTCATGTTTCAGTTCTCAACTCACATCTCACTTCTACCAAGCCTCTTCTTACCCCCCTAAACTAAGTAGTCCCCCAAATTAAAGTAAAACTAGCTGCTGTACCAAATACACTTCAACACAAAAATGGCTCAAATCATCTCGCTCATGTAGCAGTCCAAGTCAGAAGAATTTGAGGACACAGGTGACACGGTCTAAAACTATTTCAACATGTGGTTTTCAAGATCATCATGATTATCTTCCCACTCAGCTGGACCAGAGTAAGAGCATGGAGGAGTACACATGGGAGGTTTTATGAGCCAAACCTGAAATTGGCAGCACATCTTCTCATATTCTATTGGCTAGATGTCAGTCATGTGGCCATGCCTAACTGCAAGTGAGACTGGAAAATGTTGTCTAGCTGTAGTCCCAGAAAAAAAAGGAGGGGGGAGAATTTGTATTTGTGCAAAAAGGCAGCAGAATCTGCCACAAGGCCCCTCCCTCTCCTCCTCCATTATATATTTCTATACCACCTGATATTTCTGTCACAAAGCCCAATACACATGTTATATGCAAGGCTTGTGAAGTCTATGAAGGCAGGGACTGGGTGTGACTATTCCCCACTACATCCCTTGGCAAATAGGCTCTCAGCAAATATCATATTGAACCATGTGAAACTGCCAGTTTCTTGGTCATAGAATGTCTAATATTTGCAATTTGGAAGAACAAACCTTTAAGGCACATCTTTGGAGAATGGGTTATTTAGTAGAGCATCTCCCACAGGTTAGTGGAAAGCTATTACACTGAACTCAGCTATGTTTCAACTTGATTCTTTCCACTGGTCTTAAGCCTTGTTATGTAATTTATAATAAATCCTTGCCAGGGAAACACTTGTAGAACAAAGTGTTTTATGGACTAACTGTGAGGTCATGAAGCCTGGGGAAATTTGGTGGAGGGGGCTCACACACAGACCTCCACTTAGGCTTAGGAGGAAGCTTTGTCATGCATGTTAGTGAATGACAGGCCTCCAGTTCTATCCCAATCTACTATGTGCCACCATGAGTCCAGAGCCAAGGACACAAAGATGATTGCTTTGATTGCTTCCTTTGAGGGGCTCCTAGACTTGCAAGGAATTCACAGTCAGTTTGTTTTGGAAATAACCCTTTGGCAGTTTTTGAGAGAATGGACAGGATAAGAGAAAGAAAAACCATCTGGGAGTTGATTTGAATAGTCCAGGCAAGAGCTGATGTCCTATATGTTTTTTTTTTTCTTCACAGCTTTTTCTTTCTTTCTTTCCCTTAAGGGAAAAGAGGGCAGAAAGAAGGTTGGTAATAGGAAGAGTGAAGGGGCCAGAGAAGGATAACTATTCAAAGAGGAAAGCAATGGTCCTTTACCTGCTGATGAAGAAAACAGCAAAGGCTCAGAAAAGGCAGCTGCCATGCAGATGAATGTCAGTGTGCGAGTATGTGAGTGTGCTGTGCTTAGAAGGTGTTCACCTGAGAAGTTCCCACTCCTTTCTGACCCCTTAAAGAGAAATCTGCCACTGAAATTAAGAAAAATTGGGATCTCAAGCATGTCAGAGATTGAGGCTATGCAGGCTTTTCCTGGCATCCACCTTGACACTCAGCCCCTACCTTAATCCTCATGAGTGCCAGTGCTTGAGAAATGGGAAGAAAAGCCCAATCCAGGGTGTGTGCATTCCATCATTTGTCAAGCAGGAGCAGTCTTTTTGCTGGGTCTTTGTTGCTCCCAGGCTCAGAGCTAAAAATAGACTTTCCAAAGAAAGCTCCCTTTAGGTGGTCCTACCAAGGCAATTTACATTATCAGCTCTAAGCTTCGAGACTAATTTGGAACACTCCTGCATTTGTGTGCTCCTTTTTTTCCCCCCAGGCATCACTGCTTTTCTACAACGGATTCTAAGGAAATGCTTGGTACAGAGATCTCAGATTTGAGCCAGGAATTAGGACGTGATGTGGGAGCGGCGCTAGCATAGTTTAGGTGCCCTATAAGTTCCAATCAGGTTCTCTACACAGAGCAAATTCTTCTGCCCATTTCTTTCTCCTGTATTAAGGTTAAAAATATCAGCCCATAGCATAATATTTCTCTAAGCTTTCTATTAAACCTAGTGACTTTATGGGGTCATATTTCCCTTCTAAAGTACCTGGGGTGACGCATCAGTTGCAGAGTGCTCTGCAATGGTCACTGTGGAGGCTGAAAGAGCACACGCACATCAGAGCACAAAGATCTTGAGGCAGTCCTCAAATTGAGTGGCATGTCACATCCAGGTCATTCTGGGCAATGTTAGGGAGCCTGAGCCAGGCACCTGGCTTCACTGCTGCCTGCTCAGTGGTGGGGACTAGGGGCTCTGTAGGGGAATTGCCAAAGCTTTCTTGGTAAATAAGCAGCTGTTAATGCTGGCCCTTCAGAGGCATGACTCTACTGAAGGTCCAACTTCTGTGAGCACAGAGCATGTGTAAAAGCTGTCACATTATAAAAAGAGCTTTCAAAGACAATTGTATTGTCCAGTCATTTTGACAGTCGCATGGGATGAAAAAATTTTAAAGATGAGGAAATGAAAACCCAAGAGAGTGAATTGACTTGCCTGAGTTGGAACATACCCAAATTTCAAGCATCAGAGTACTGGAAATAAAATTGATTATTATTTCAGTGAAATTCAACATCTATGTGGTAATATGTTTTCCCACCCAGAAACAAGATCCCTCTTACCATCAAAATCTCTAGTTTTGTTCATTTACTGACTCAGCAGTTATAGACTAAGTGCCTAGTGCATGTACCAGGCAAGTAGTAGCTTTCGTTGTTGATTTGTTTTCTTTTATTTCATTCATTATTTATAAATTCTGCATAATCACATAGGCCTATTTCTTAATTTTTAAAAAATATTCTTTCCTTGTGAATGGGACCTTTTTGCATTACATTTCTCATTTATTAGAGATAGAAAGAAAAGCTGTTGCCATTTCCACTTTAATTTTCTAACCAACTACCCATTGAAATCTCTAATGAGTTCTAATAGCCTTTAAGTTAGTTACTTTGTGCTTTTCAAATAGAAATTATGCTATGTGAAGATAAGAATACTATTAATTTTAAAAATGTCTTTGTATTTCTCCCTCCTACATCCTTCTCTTTTTGTCTCCCCTAATTGCTTTCCTTAAGTGAACTGTCCCCTATTGCTAGAAAGAAAATGCTCTATCTATGCTAAAAATGGGGGTATTTGGGGTTCAGAGGAAAATTCAAAGTTTTCCATTGCCCAGTTCTATGGAACAAAAGGAGTTCTAAGAGGCACCCCAGTGAATTTTTGGGTTGCAAACATAGAATTCACTGCTTCCTCATCCCTTGTGCAACAGCAAACTTCATTTCTCCTTGCAATAAAAATCAATCACCCAGCCTACAATCTATGCAAGTTAGTTCAGTAGCTAAAGAACATCTAAATAGTCAGATTGGTCTCAGCTTCTATTTTACCAGAATAATTACAATGCTCCCTAATGGAAGCACTTCCTCTTGTGCACTAGGACCTCCAAATGCACTGAGCTTAAATTTACAGAAATGGAAAATGAATTTCTATAAGGTGTGATTAGATGTAGTGATGTGAGAAGCCACTTGCACCCCCAGTTCTTGTACCAGAGCATTCTGGTTATGGGAGAGATGACCCTATATTTTGGTAGCTATTTGGCAGCCTAGTTGGCATTCACAGGACAGTGCCCAAATGAGTAAGTTGTTTCTTTGCTGATTCCTTATCTGAGCTCCTGGATAATGGGGTATGTGGTAAGATCAGTAAATTCCACGAGCACAAACTCACTGCTTCTCTTGCTTCCTCTAAAATGTGTTCCTTGGTCAGCAACAATGTCATGGGGAATCCCATGATATTGGGTAAGGCATTCTTACTCTCACAAATGGTAGTGCTGGGAGAAGCACTTTTAACAGAGAAGGTAAATGCATACCTGGAATTTGTGTCTATGCCTGTGAGCACCAAAAACTGTCCCTAGCTTAACAGGAGAGATTCGATGTTGTCAACCGGCCACAAGATAGCCAACTTTTCCCCACCAAATATCTCAGATTCGGCCCCATACTTCGCAGTGATAAAAACCAGATCAGTAAGAGGAGGAACAGCCCATGAATGGCCTCTGTCCCTGCTGCGGTGACCTCTTTGCCCACCAGCTCTTTGAGCATGCACTAGGCAGCTGATTAAAAGAGACTGACAAACATCCACAGGATGGGTCTTGTCACCTGGTCCCAGTGTGAATTGACTGAGGACACACTGTCTTCACACTCTGCCCATTCCAAGAGGTTCATACATACACTTCAACAGAACTGATCACAATATATTCCTGCTTTGTTTTTTCCCACTCCTACCCACAAGCAATTATCCAGAAAGTTCTCTCATCTACAAGAAGAAGAAACCCAGATAATACCATAAAAAGTTCTTCCCCTGGGAGGATTTCCCTTCACCACTATCCATCTAGGAAGGGGAGTTGGGCACAAATTCTTCATAGACTGGAACTGGCAAACCTTGCAGGTTCCATCATTTTTCTTCTCCATTGACCGGCCCTAGGAAATTCCCGTGAAGCCACAGCTGTGGGTTGAGGGACAATAAATAAAGATGTTAATAGTGCTCTATCTTTAAGCCAGATTATTTGTGCATGGGTGTTTGTTAGTAATATTTTCATTTATAATTTCTGTTTATGTTATGTGTCTTATTTGCATTTATGCAAAAGAAAGAAACAAACTGAAAATATAAGGAAAAGAAAAAAACAAAATATGACCAGATAATTAAGCAAGTAGTGGTTTTCTACATAATAGTCAGTAATGGGAAACTGACTTACTTTTTGCTATCAATTCAGAGACCAACGTTTTAGTTACTCACTAAATCCTTATTTCCTAAACTTTAAAATGGAATTTTTAGCACCTGAATTACAGAATCTTTGAAAAGTGTATAAAGAAACCAACATATGTTTAAGCATACAATTATTGCTTATTAGCAATATTAAGAGTTCTTAACAATGTGTCATTTTGATATGTTATATTCTATTGCTATAACACAATTATACCACATGTATTTTATGTATGTTTTTAATTAATAAGCTTTAAAAGTCCAGTGAATTTAATAGTGAAGTCCCGGGGGCGGGGGGGAACATGGCGGATTAGGGGTGCCCTCCTGGCTGTCTGCTCCCAGAGCGAAAAGTGAAGAAAGCGGATAGCCACACGCGAGCGATCCGCACTTCCACAGGACCAGCTTCGCAAGCCTGCAGACATCCACCGGGAAATGGAGGGATAAGACCATTTACAGCCTAAAGCGAAGGTGAATCGATTATTCTTCCATAAAAATCGGGGATTCGGAGGCACACAACAGGGAGGGAGCGAGGCGCGGTTTAAGCCGCTGCCGGCTGGCAGTGGCACCAGCCCTACCTGGAGCTGAGCAACACCCCCTCCTGCACCGAGCTCCACTCCCACATAGGCCGGGAGGTACCTGAAGTTGGTGAGAAGTGGCAGCACGGGACAAAGCCGTGTGGAGAGGAGACTAGAGCAGGGAACACTGAGTTCTCCAGAGCACACAGCAGCGGCAGTATAAGGAGGGGGAGGGTCCGAGCCCGGCAACCACTCTCCGCACAGCAGGAACCAGAGCCCACTCGGGCATCTCTTTGCAGAACACTCCCAGGTCAAGGTTAAGGGGAGTTTACACAGAAGGAGGCTTTGACTTTGGATATAGAGGAGGTTTGGGACAGCACTGAGAGGCCAGAGTGTGCTAAGTTAGACTCCTTGATCCATTAGGACCCCCCTCCCTCTACCCCTCCGGCACCGCTCCCGCCTCCGCACCGCTCCGCCTCCGCATTCCAGCGCTGACTTGGCATTCCAGCGGTGACCTGGGCTCGGGGTTTGGAGGGGAGGCGCAGAGAGAGTACTGGTACGCGCCCCTGCTCCACCAATTTGATATTGGACGTAACTTGCTGCACAAGTGGCACTGACTCTGAACTCAGAGAGTGGACCCTGCCTGGACGGGGCAGTACTACAGGGGAGGTTGCCCTTGGTAGATTTAAGGCAGAGAAACATTGTCTTCTACACTCTCCTGCGACCTGGAGCCCCGCCCTGGACTCCAAAGTCTCTGTCCCAGCCTTGGGGGCGGAGCTGAGATAGAAACTGTTCTCATTCCTGCCGCTTATCTCCACCGGTGTAATTAAGGAACCAGAAGACAGGGACTGGTGGGTCCCAGGGCCTGCCTGCCCGCTCCTGGTTGGTCTCTCCCTACACAGGTCTCCCGCGCTCTGTGTCCTGAGTGTGGAACCGTCTGGTCAGACTGCCTTTAGTGGTTACTAGGCAGAGATACTTTACGACCCCCACATCCGGGGATTTGGGGCTAGGTCCTTGGCTCGAAAGTTTGTATCCCCACCTTGAGGGCGGAGCCGAGATAGAGACTGTTCCTGTTCCTGCCACTTATCTACACATGTGGAATTAAAGAGACAGAAGACAGGGCTTGTGGCTGAGTCTTTGGCTCCAAAGTCTCTGTCCCTGCCTTGGGGGCAGAGCTGAGGTCTACCGCACTCAGTGCCCAGGCCCTGGAGTTTGATTGGGCAAGGCCGAGCCTCGTAGGAGGCTGCCCTTGGTGGATATAAGGCAGAGAGATTTTACAACCTACACACTCTGGTGACTTGGAGCTGGGCCTTTGTCTCCAAAGTTTCTAGCCCCGCCTTGGGGGTGGAGCTGAGATAGGAACTGCTCCAGTTCCTGCCATCTATCTCCACCTGTGTAATTAAGGAGGCAGAAGACGGGAGGCCGCTGGAGCAACCCGGAGACCAGCGGGAAGGGTAGGTGATTCGGCTGTTTCCCCTCCACTGCATCTCGGACTGCTGGCAAGCTCCCCAGCGGGTAGACAGACCTGCAGACACCAGCCCAGTGGCGGCCGCCGCAAGTGAGCAACACCACCTACTGGCTCAGAAACTAAACAAGACGTGTGAATACCCAAACGAAAACCTAAAGGAAAGAAACAACAACTGAGAGACATGGGAAGAAATCAGCGAAGGAACTCTGGAAATATGAAGAAACAAACGGAAAACACACCCCCAAAAAGGAGCACCAGCCCCTTAGAAACAGACAATAACCAAAACCTGGCAACCAAAATGACAGAAGAGGAATTTTGTATGTGGATCATAAGAACACTCACTGTCCTGCAAGAACAACTCAATAACCAACATAAAGAAACCACAAAAAGCCTCCAGGATATGGAGCAAAGGTTCACTAAAGAGATCGAAACAATGAAGAAAACTTTAACCGAAGTCCTGGAGATGAAAAATCAACTCAGGGAACTACAAAATACAGTGGAAAGTCTCAAGAACAGGGTAGATCAAACAGAAGAAAGAATCTCAGAGATTGAAGATAACACCTTCCAATTAAATAAATCAGTCACAGAGATAGAGCAGAGAAACAAGAGAAAAGAGCAAAGCCTACAAGAGCTGTGGGACTATGTGAAAAAACCTAACGTGAGGGTCATAGGGTTACAAGAAGGGGAAGAAGACATCACTCAAGGGTTGGACAAGCTTTTTGAAGATATAATAGAGGAAAATTTCCCAGGCCTTACTCAAAATCTCGATATACAAGTTCAAGAAGCTCAGAGGACCCCTGGGAGATTCAATGCAAACAGGAAGATGTCACGACATGCAGTCATCAGACTGACCAAAATATCAACTAAAGAGGCCCTTCTAAGAGCTGTAAGACGAAAGAAGCAAGTAACTTACAAGGGAAAGCCAATTCGAATAACAGCAGACTTCTCTAATGAGACTTTACAAGCAAGGAGAGACTGGGGCCCCGTTCTCACTCTTCTGAAACAAAACAATGCCCAGCCTAGAATCTTATTCCCTGCAAAACTAAGCTTCGTATATGAAGGAGAAATAAAGACATTCCCAGACAAGCAAAGCCTCAGAGAATTCACCAAGACAAGACCAGCCCTACAAGAAGTACTCAAAACAGTGTTACACACGGAACACCATAATAAAACCTCACGAATATAAAAACAACCAAAACCCAAAGATTAAAGGCCAGATATTGCTATGGCTCAAGAGAGAAATCAAAGCAACAACATCCAACCCAACAGAATGAACAGTAATCTACCTCACCTATCAGTTCTCTCAATAAATGTGAATGGCTTAAACTCTCCACTCAAGAGACATAGGCTGGCTGAATGGATAAGAAAATATAGGCCAAGTATATGCTGTCTTCAGGAAACACATCTAACCTGCAAGGATGCATATAGACTAAAAGTAAAAGGGTGGAGATCAGTATTCCAAGCAAGTGGAAGCCAAAAGAAGGCTGGCGTGGCAGTTCTAATTTCAGACGACTTAGTTTTCAAACCAACAAAAGTAGTGAAAGACAAAGAGGGTCATTATATAATGGTGAAGGGCACAGTTCAACAAGAAGAGATTACAATTTTAAATATATATGCACCCAACTTAGGTGCACCCAGATTCATAAAGCAAACCTTAGTGGATCTAAACAAATTGATTAATAGCAATACCATAATCACCGGAGATTTCAACACCCCACTGACAGCACGAGACAGATCCTCCAAACAGAAAATTAACAAAGAAATAATGGACTTAAACAAAACTCTAGAACAATTGGGACTGACTGACATTTACAGGACATTCTACCCCAAATCCACTGAATATACATTCTTCTCATCAGCTCACGGGACATTCTCTAAGATTGACCATATCCTAGGACACAAAGTAAACCTCAAGAAATTTAAACAAATAGAAATCATACCATGTGTCTTCTCAGATCACAGTGGAATAAAAGTAGAAATCAACCGTAACAGAAACTCACATTTCTACACAAAAACTTGGAAATTAAACAACCTCCTACTAAATGATTACTTCATAAATGAAGAAATCAAGATGGAAATAAAAAAGTTCTATGAAGAAAATGACAATGGAGAGACAAGTTATCAAATCCTCTGGGACACAGCTAAAGCAGTTCTGAGAGGAAAGTTTATCTCCATAAATGCCTATAACCAAAAGTCAAAAAGATCACAAATAGACAATCTAGTGAAACGACTCAAAGAGTTGGAAAAGGAAGAACAGACCAGCCCCAAACCCAGAAGAAGGAGTGAAATCAACAAGATGAAATCAGAAATAAACGAAATCAAAAACAGGGAAGCTATTCAGGAGATTAATAAATCAAAAAGTTGGTTCTTTGAAAAAATAAACAAAATAGACACGCCATTGGCTATGCTAACAAAAAGCAGAAAAGAGAAATCTCTAATAAGCTCCATCAGGAACAAAAAAGGAGATATCACAACTGATCCCAAAGAGATACAAGATATAATTTATGAGTACTACAAAAATCTTTATGCACACAAACTGGAAAATGTGGAGGAAATGGACAAATTTCTAGAAACACACAGCCTCCCTAGGCTCAACCAGGAAGAAATTGATTCCCTGAACAGACCAATCTCAACAGCTGAAATAGAAACAGCAATTAAAAATCTCCCTAAAAAGAAAAGTCCTGGTCCAGATGGTTTCACACCCGAATTTTACCACACTTACAAAGAAGAACTAGTACCTATCTTGCAGAAACTATTCCACAACATCGAGAAGAAAGGAAACCTCCCCGACACCTTTTATGAGGCGAATATTACTCTGATACCAAAACCTGGAAAGGATAAAACAAAAAAAGAAAACTACAGACCAATATCCCTAATGAATATAGATGCAAAAATTTTCAACAAAATCTTAGCTAACCGAATCCAGACACTTATCAAAAAAGTAATCCATCACGACCAAGTGGGCTTCATCCCAGGGATGCAGGGATGGTTCAACATACGTAAATCTATAAATGCAATTCACCATATAAGCAGAAGCAAAAACAAAGACCACATGATTCTTTCAATAGATGCAGAAAAAGCTTTCGACAAAATTCAACACCCTTTCATGAAAGGAACACTCAATAAAATAGGCATAGAAGGGACATACCTAAAAATGATACAAGCCATATATGACAGACCCATAGCCAACATCATACTGAATGGGGAAAAATTGAAAGCATTCCCACTTAGAACTGGAACAAGACAAAGCTGCCCATTATCTCCACTTCTATTCAACATAGTGCTGGAAGTCCTGGCTACAGCAATCAGACAGGAAAGTGGAATTAAAGGTTTCCACATAGGGGCAGAAGAGATCAAACTTTCACTGTTTGCTGATGATATGATATTATATTTAGAAAATCCCAAAGATTCAACCAAGAAACTCCTGGAACTGATAAATGAATTTAGTAAAGTCTCAGGATACAAAATGAATACACAGAAATCAGAGGCATTCATATACGCCAACAACAATCAAATTGAGAACCAAATTAAAGACTCAATTCCCTTCACAATAGCAACAAATAAATTAATGTACCTAGGAGTATACTTAACTAAGGAAGTAAAAGACCTCTATAGGGAGAACTACGAAACACTGAGAAAGGAAATAGCAGAGGATGTAAACAGATGGAAATCCATTCCCTGTTCGTGGATCGGCAGACTCAACATCATTAAAATGTCTATACTACCCAAACTGATCTACAGATTCAATGCAATACCTATTAAAATCCCATCAACATTCTTCACGGATATAGAAAAAATAATTTTACGCTTCGTATGGAACCAAAGAAGACCCCGAATATCAAGAGCAATTCTAGGCAACAAAAACAAAATGGGAGGTATTAATATGCCAGATATCAAACTATACTACAAAGCTGTAGTAATTAAATCAATCTGGTATTGGCATAAAAATAGGAATATTGACCAATGGAACAGAACTGAGAATCCTGATATAAAACCATCCTCATATAGCCATCTAAACTTTGACAAAGCAGACAAAAACATATGCTGGGGAAAAGAATCCCTTTTCAATAAATGGTGCTGGGAAAACTGGATAGCCACTTGTAGAAGGCTAAAGGAGGACCCACACCTTTCACCTCTCACAATAATCAACTCACGCTGGATAACAGACATAAACCTAAGGTATGAAACTATTAGTATTCTAGAGGAAAATGTTGGAAACACTCTCCTAGATATCGGCCTAGGCAAAGAGTTTATGAAGAAGTCCCCAAAGGCAATCAAAGCAGCAACAAAAATAAATAAATGGGACATGATCAAACTAAAAAGCTTCTGTACAGCCAAAGAAACAGTAACGAAAGTAAACAGACAACCTACAGAGTGGGAGAAAATTTTTGCATCCTATGCATCCGATAAGGGGTTGATAACTAGAATATACTTAGAACTCTCGAAAATCAGCAAGAAAAAATCAAATAACCCTATTAAAAAATGGGCAAAGGACTTGAACAGAAACTTTTCTAAAGAAGACAGAAGAATGGCCAACAAACATATGAAGAAATGCTCACCATCTCTAATCATCAGAGAAATGCAAATCAAAACCACAATGAGATATCACTTAACTCCAGTGAGAATGGCCTTTATCAAAAAGACCCCAAACAACAAATGCTGGCGTGGATGCGGAGAGAGAGGATCATTCCTACACTGCTGGTGGGACTGCAAACTAGTTCAACCTCTGTGGAAAGCAATTTGGAGATACCTTAAAGCGATACAAGTAAATCTACCATTTAACCCAACAATCCCATTACTGGGCATCTACCCAAAAGATCCAATTACACTCTACAAGAAAGACACCTGCACTCGTATGTTTATAGCAGCACAATTCATAATCGCAAGGCTGTGGAAGCAGCCCAAGTGCCCATCAGTCCAAGAATGGATTAATAAAATGTGGTGTATGTATACCATGGAGTACTATTCAGCTCTAAGAAACAATGGTGATATAAAACATCTTATATTTTCCTGGTTAGAGCTGGAACCCATACTACTAAGTGAAGTATCCCAAGAATGGAAAAACAACAACTACATATACTCACCAGCAAACTGGTATTAAATGAGCAGCACCTAAGTGGACACATAGGTATTACAATAATAGTGTATTGGGCAGGGGGACGGGGGGGATGGGTAGATACATATATAATGAGTGAGAAGTGCACCGTCTGGGGGATGGTCATGCTGGAGACTCAGACTTGTGGGGGGAGGGGGTGAAAGGGCATTTATTGAAACCTTAAAATCTGTATCCCCATCATATGCCGAAATAAAAAAATAAATAAAAAAAGAAGTAATATAAAAAAATAAAAATAAAAAAAAATAAAATCCCATCATCATTCTTCACATATACAGAAAAAATAATTTTATGCTTCATTTGGAACCAGAAAAGACCCTGCATATCAAAAGTAATTCTAGGCAATAAAAACAAAATAGGAGGTATTAATATGCTAGATATCAAACTATACTACAAAGCTGTAGTAATTAAATCAATCTGTTATTAGCACAAAAAGAGGAATATTGACCAGTGGAACAGATCTTTGAACCCTGATATAAAACCATCATCACATAGTCATCTAACAAAAACATACACTGGGGAAAAGAATCCCTTTTCAATAAATGGTGCTGGGAAAACTGGATAGCCACTTGTAGAAGGCTGAGGCATGACCCACACCTTTCACCTCTCAACCTAAGGTATGAAACTATTAGAATTCTAGAGGAAAATGTTGGAAACAGTCTTCTAGGCATCGACCTAGGCAAAGAATTTATGAAGAAATCCCCAAAGGCAATCACAACAGCAGGAAAAATAAATAAATGGGACATGATCAAACTAAAAAGCTTCTGCATAACCCATGAAATAGTCATGAAAGTATACAGACAACCTATAGAATGGGAGAAAATTTTTTCATCCTACACATCTGAAGAGGGGTGATAACTAGAATTACTTAGAACTCACAAAAAACAGCAATAAAAAATCAAACAACCCTATCAAGAACTGGGCAAAGGACATGAACAGAAATTTTTCAAAAGAAGACAGTAGAATGGCCAGCAAAATATGGAAAAATGCTCCATATCTCTAATCATCAGGGAAATGCAAATCAAAACTACAATGAGATATCTTTTAACTCAAGTGAGAATGGCCTTTATCAAAAATTCCCCAAGCAATAAATGCTGGCATGGATGCAGAGAGATAGGAACACTCCTACACTGCTGGTGGGACTGCAAACTAGTTCAACCTCTTTGGAAGGCAATATGGAGATACCTTAAAGTGATACAAGTAGATCTACCATTTGATCCAGCAATCCCACTACTGAGCATCTACCCAAAGATCAAATGACACTCTACAAGTAGGACACCTGCACTCGAATGTTTATAGCAGCACAGTTCACAATTGCAAATGTGTAGAAACAACCCAAGTGCCCATCAGTCCGTGAGTGGATTAATAAAATGTGGTATATGTATACCATGGAGTACTATTCAGCTCTAAGAAATAATGGTTATATAACATACCTTGTATTTTCCTGGTTAGAGCTGGAACCCATATTACTAAGTGAAGTATCCCAAGAATGGAAAAACGAGCACCACATATACTCACCAGCAAACTGGTATTAACTGAGCAGCACCTAAGTGGACACATAGAAACTACAGTAATTGGGTATTGGGCAGATGGGAGGGGGGAGGAGGTAGGTTGTATACATACATAATGAGTGAGATGTGCACTGTCTGGGGGATATGTCACACTGGAAGGACAGACTTGTGGGGGGAAGGGGGAAAGGGCATCATTTGAAACCTTAAAATTCGTAACCACATAATATGCTGAAATAAGAAAAAAAAATAAAAAGCAACAACAACAACAACAACAACAAACAACTACTGGACTAGATTTTTTGCGTTCCATCCAGGTCTGATATATTCTTTTCTGATCCATGCTATTGTACTCCACAACCTTGCATTTGGTCTTAACTCTATAGACGTGTTGATTGAATTATTATCCACTTCGGTACCAGCATCGACTATAGTCGATAGCCACTGATCAATGCGCACAACCATATTTTTTTTTGACAGATCATATATAAAGAGAATCATATGGTATATACCTTTCTAAGATTACATTCGCTCACAATGTTTTTGAGATTTATATATATTATTGTGTAATTCAGTAGGTCATTTCCTTTTATTGCTGAATAATCTTATATTCAGCAGTAAAAGGAATAACGAATATAACAGTTTGTCTATTCTCCTATCAATAATCACACGGACTGTTTTCAAGTTTGATTATTATGGACAACATTGTTATAAATATTTTTGTACAAGGCTTTTTCAGCCAAGTATTTTGATTTCTCTTGGATAAATACCTAGGAATAGAATCACTTATTCACAGTATACATATATATCTAATTTTATAGGAAACTGCCAAAATTTTTGCCAGTAACTGAGCCATTTTATACTCCCAACTACAATGTAGAAAATTTCCAGTACTCCACATTCTCATCTACTTTTGGTATCATCAGCTATTCTTGTTGGCATGTGTTGGTATCACATTATAGATTTAATTTGCATTTCCCTGATAAATAATGATATTGAGCACTTTCTCATGAGTTCATTGGTTATTTGTATATCTTCTATTTTTAAATGTTCAAAGTTATTTGATCATTTCCATGTATGTTATATTTTTTGTTTGTTTTAGACAACTTTATTGAGGCATAATTTACATTTGGCAAAATTCACCTTCTTTATGATGTAATTCATTGAGGTTTGACAAACACATACAGTTGTGTAACTACCACCAAAACCAAATACAAACAATTCCATTATCCTCCTAAATTTTCTCTGGCTCCATTGTAGTCAAGCCATTACCCCAGCACCACTTAACCACTGAGCTGTTTTGTATTCCTGTTGTTATGCTTTTTTGAGAATGTCATATAAATTGAATCATATGTAGCAAGTGAACTTTAGAGTCAGGCCTCTTTCATTTAGTGTAATACATTTTATAATCATCTATGTTATTCTGTACATCAGTACTTTGCTCATTTTTATTACTGAGCAATAACCCATTGTAAGGATATATCAACATGCATGCATCCATTGTGTTGTTGAAAGACATTTTATTTCAAATATTATGGAGGTACAAATGGTTTTGGTTACATGTATCGATTTTGTTATGCTTGAGTCAGAGTTATAAGCATGCCCATCACCCAGATAGTGTTCACTGTACCTGTTATGTTGGGGTTTTCTCATGCCTTCCTCCCCCTCCCTACTGCTTGATTTCCACTGAGTTTTACTTCCCTGTGTGCATATGTATTCTCATAGGTTAGTTCCAGTTTAATCGCTAGTTTATGTGGTATTTGTTTTTTTCATTATTTAGATACTTTGCATAGGATAATGGTGTCCAGTTCTATCCAGATTGTTGCAAAAGGTCTTAATCCATACTTCTTCATGGTTTATTAGTATTCCATGGTATACATATGCCACGTTTTGTTAATCTACTGATTAATTGATGGGCACTTGGGTTGATTTCACATTTTTGCAATTATGAATTGTGCTGCAGTAAACATTTGAGTGTAGGTGCCTTTTGGATAAAATGACTCTTTTCTTTTTGGTAAATACCCAGTAGTTGTATTCAGTTCCTTGAGTAATCCCCATAATGTTTTCCAAAAATGTTGTGCAAATTTGCAGTCTAACCAACAGTGTAGAAGCATTCCTTTCTCTCTGCATCCATGGAAGCATCTATTATTTTTGGATTTTTTTTAAAAGGCCATTCTAACTGGGGTAAGGTATCTCATTGTGGTTTTAATTTGCATTTCTCTGATAATATATGTTTATTTCCCATAAGTCTATCTTCTTTTAAAAGCTTCTGTGTCTTTGCACACTTTTGAATGGGAGTATTTTTTTTTTTTTTTTTTGCTGATTTGTTTGAGTTCTTTGAGGATTCTGAATATTAGCCCTTTATTTGATTTATAGCTTGCAAATGTTTTCTCCCATTCTGTAGGTTGTCTATTTGCTCTCTTGATTATTTCCATAGATTTGCAGAAGCTTTTTATATAAGCAAGTCCCATTTATTTATTTTTGTTGTTGCTGTGATTTCCACTGGGGTCTTCTTCATAAATTCTTTGCCTAGGCTGATATGTATTATAGAAGAGTTTTTCCAACTTTTTCTTCTGGCATTCCTATTTTTATGGTTTCATGCCTTATATTTAAGTCTTTTATCCATCTTGAATTAAGTTTTGTGAGTGGTGAGAGAGATGTATGCTGTTTTAATATTCTGCATGTAGCTATCAAATTTTCTCAGCACCATTCATTGAATAAGAATTCTTTTCCCCACTGTATACTGTTGTCTGCTTTGTCAAATATCAGTTAGCTGTATGTGGATGGTTTTATATCTGGGTTCTCTGTTCTGTTCTATTGGTCCGTGTCTCTATTTTTGTGTCAATATCATGCTGTTTGGTTACTATAGCCTTGTAATATAGTTTGCAGTCTGGTAATATGATGCTTCCAGATTTGTTCTTTTTGTTTAAGATTGCTTTGGCTATTTGGACTCTTTTTTCAATCTTAATGAAGCATAGAATTATTTTTTCTAGATCTATGAAATGTGACATTGGTATTTTATGGGGATTACATTGAATCTGTAAATCATTTGGGTAATATGAACATTTTAACAATGTTTATTCTACCGACACTTGAGCATGATATGTTTTTCTGTTTCTGTCATCTGCAATATCTTTCCTCAGTATTACATAGTTCTCTTTGTAAAGATCTTTTGCTTCTTTCATTATGTATATTATTAGATATTTTATTTTCTTTGTGGCTATTGTGAATGGTATTGGGTCTTTAATTTGACTCTTAGGTTGACTGTTTTTGTGGTATAAGGATGCTACTGATTTGTGTACATTGATTTTCTAATCTGAGACTTTGGTGAATGTATCTATCAATTCCAGGGGGCTTTGGGGTTTTCCAGATATAAGATCATATTGTCAGCAAAAAGTGATAATTTGACCTCTTCTTTCCTGATTTTGATATGACTCATTTATTTCTCATGCCTGATTGCTTTGTCTAGTATTTCCAGCACTATGTCGAATAAAAGTGGTGTTAGTGAGCACGCTTGTCTTGTTCTGTTTATTAGTGGGGATGCTTTCAGCTTTTCCCTATCCAGTATGATGTTGGCTGTGAGCTTGTCATTTATGGCTTTTATAATCTTGATAGATGTTCCTTCTATGCCTAGCTTGTTGAGGGTTTTTAATCATGAAACAGTGCTGAATTTTGTTGAATTTTTTTTCTGCATCTATTGAGATGATCATATGGTCTTGCTTTCAATTCTGCTTATGTGGTGAACCACATTTATTGATTTATATATGTTGAATGATCCCCATATCCCTGGGATGAAGCCCACTTGGTCATGGTGGATTATTTTCTTGATGTGTTGTTGAATTTGGTTTGCTAGCATTTTATTAGGGATTTTTGCATCTACATCCATGAGGGATATTGATCTGTAGTTTTCTTTTTTTGTTGTGTTCTTTCTGGGCATTGGTATCAAGGTGATATTGGCTTTATAGAATGAGTTGGGAAGGATTCCCTCCTTTTCAATGTTATGGAATAATTTCTCCATTATGGTACCTGCTCTTCTTTACAGGTCTGGTAAAATTCAGGTGTGAATTCATCTGCTCCAGGGGCTTTTTTTTTTTGGAAATATTTTTATTACTGCTTCAATCTCCTTGCTTATTATTGATTTGCTCAGGAGTTCTATTTCGTCCTTATTGAGTTTTGGGAGATTTTGCGTTTCCAGGAATTTGGCTGTTTTCTCTATGTTTTGAGTTTATGTACATAGAGATTTTTATAGTATTCACACCTGATTTTTTATATTTCTGTGGTATGAGTTGTAATATCTCCTTTTTCATTTCTCATTGAGCATATTTGGGTCCTTTAACTTCTATTCCTGGTTAAACTAGGGAATGGTCTCTCAATTTTATTCATCTTTTCATAGAACCAACTTTTTGTTTCATTGCTCCTTTGTATTTTATTTTTTCCATTTCACTTAGTTCTGCTTTGACATTTGCTATTTCTTTTCTTCTGCTGGCTTTGGGTTTGCCTTGATCTTCCTGTTTTAGTTCCTTGAGACATGTCATTAGGTTATTGACTTAGGATCTTTCTGCTTTTCAAAGTAGGCATTTTAAGACTGTTCAGAATGCTTTTGCTGAATCCCATGTATTTTGTTAACTTCTGTCACCTTATCCATTCACTTTGAGGAATCTTTTGATTTCAATCTTAATATCATTATTGACCCACCTAATAATTGTATAGCAGCAGGTTATTTAATTTCCATGACTTTGTGTAGAATTGGTTTTTTTTGTAGTTGATTTCTAGTTTTATTCTACTGTGGTCTGAGAAAATACATGGTATGATTTCTATTTTTTTTTTTTTTTTAGTTTGTTGAGACATGTTTTTGGCCTAAGATATGATTAGTCTTGGAGAATATTCCATGTGCTAATGAGAAGAATGTATATTCAGTAGTTTTGGGGTAAAATGTTCTGTAAACATCTGTTAAGCTCATTTGTTCTAGAGTCCCATTTAAGTCTGGTATTTATATTTTTTCTGCTTGGATGATCTTTTCAGTTTTGTCAGTGGGGTGTTGGACTCCCTGGCGATACAATGATAATGTTTATCTCTTTGCTTAAATCTAATATCATTGGTTTCATGAATCTGAGCACTCCTGTGTTGGATCCATGAGTATTTAGGATTATTATTTCTTTTTTTTTAATTTCTCCCTTTACCATTCATTATATAATGACCATCTTTTTCTTTACTATTGTTGATTTAGAGTCACTTTTATCTGATATGAGAATGGCTATACCTGTTTTCTTTTGGTTTTCATTTGCATGCAATATTTTTGCCATCCCTTCACATTGGGTCTGTATCACTACTTGTGGGTTAGATTTGTTTCCTGGAGACAGAAGATACTTAGCTTGTGTTTCCTCATCAATTCAGCCAACCTGTGCCTAGTGAGTGGGTCATTGAGACCATTCATATTGATTGGTAGAATTGATATGTGGGATGTTATTCCATTCATTCTGTTGGGTAATAACTTATTGCTTTGTTGTACCTGTTGTACTATTGTTTTATATGATCTCAGAGCTTTAGCTCTGGATGTTTTTACTCTGGTGGATGCCTATTGTGCTGGTCCATGCATAATGTGGTTATGGGTATTTCCTTCAGGGCAGGTCTGGTCTTGCCAAATTCCTTCAGTGTTTGCTTATCTGGAAAAGTCTTTATTTCTCCTTCATATATGAAACTTAGTTTTGCAGGATACAATATTCTAGGCTGACTTTGTTCTGGTTAGGAGGACTGAAGATGGGGCCCCAACACCTTCTGGCTTATAAGGTCTCAGTTGAGAAATCTGTAGTTAACCTTATGGATTTTCCTTTGTAAGTTACTTGGTGTTTCTGACTTACGGCTCACAGGAGTTCCTCCTTCATGTTGACTTTGGCCAGTCTGATGACTATGTGCGTTGGTGATTGCTTCTTTGTAACTTTTGTCTTCAAGCTTTGAAATTCTTTCTTCTACCTGGTCTAGTCTTTTCTTAAAGCTTTCCACTGTGTTTTGTATTTCCTTAATGAATTTTTTATTTCCATGAATTCTTTTGTTTTTAAACGTTGCTCTCTTTAATGAATTTTTCATTTATTACCTTAATTGTTTTTCTCTTTTCTTTTAGTTGGTTTTCCATTTTCACTTGGATTTAATTGAGCTTCCTTACAATCCATATTTGGAATTCTTTATCTGTAATTTAAATATTTATATTTCATGTGGTGTCCAATTGCTAGAGAGTTGGTGTTCCCTTTTGTGGGTGTCCTTTTGCTCTCTGATTTTTCATACTTCTGGAGTTCTTTGACTGACTCTTTCTTATCTGGGGCAGCTGTCACTGCTTATTTTTGCATTTTATTTACTTTAGGTTAGGCATTTTTTTAATCTTTCCCCTCATATTCCTAAGGGAGTGTCTGTAGCATATTTTATGTAAGAACTTTGGCTTTGCTTGTGGGTGCTTTGATAGGGGTCTGTGTTCTGGATGGATGCCTTGGTTATAGATATCTTTATTGTGGTAACTTTCTCATTTGCTAGTTGTTTGTAGTCTGTGGTGAGCTATGTGTTTGGGCAGATTCCGTGTCTCTTTAATGAGGGAGGATGGAGGTCTTTGAGATAATTTCTCTTTCCCCAGCTCTATGGTCTTCTTAACATTGTGAATATATTGGCATGCCCAATTTCATCTCTGAGACAGTAGGTGTTGTTTGTGGGTAAGAATCAACTACATCTTGTATGATTAAGTAAATTATGTAAAGAGATATGCATATTGACCTCCCTGTCAGTAGGTGGTGCCTGCCAGAAGGAACAAGCTGTAGTATTGTTTAGGGGATTTGTGAATGGCTCTAGCCCCTCAGCAGAAGCACTCAAATGCTTCAGGTGGTGGGGAGTGCCCTGAAACTTCCAGATGAATCCTTATTGTCCACCTCAACAGAGGCACATGGGGGAGTGAAGCTGTGCAGGGCTGAGTTGGGTGAGCCTGCCCTCAGGCTCCATAAAAGCTGGTAAGATAGCTGTTTTGGCAGGAGTGGAAGGTCTACTCATGGCCTTCTTCAGAAAGGTACCAAGGAGGGTCTGAGGTGGCTCCACTCAGCCAGAAAGTCTGCTTATGGAGGATGGGGCATGCTAGTTCCACAATCTGGCTGTCACTCTTTCCCCCCATCCTCTGTTCCATGGTCTTCCTCCAGCATCTGTTAGCAAGCAGGAGCTTAAACTAGCTGAGCTCCCTAGCAATGGCACTGCAGGCTGGGAGTTTCCCTGTCCAGGATACTGGCCTGGCTGAGAGCTCAGCCTTCCTTTCAGTTGGGGTGGCATATGCTCCATGTGTGCCCTGTGGCTGGGACACACACAGCGCTCTCTTTTCAGTTCTGTATATTGGGCTCCTTTGCCTCCTGAGATTAGCTCAAAGATCTCCCCTCCATCCCCCTGTGAAACACTATTGATCTGGACTGTGAGCCTGTCCTCAGGTCCCTGAAGATCAATCCCTAACTGTGCTAGGGAGAAGTGTGCTAATCCCAAGTTGCCTAAGGGGTGCTCAAGCAGGTTTGATGTCCCTCTGCTTCAGGGTATGTACTGTTCTGAAGGAGCAGCTTGGCACACAGTACTAGGGGGTGCTGGTGAACAGGGATCTCACATGTAAGATACTGGGCTATAAGGAACAGACATCTTCCAGCTGCTGTTTACTGCTTAATTGCCTACCGCAAGGCATCATGAGTATATTATGGGATGCAGAGGAGAAAGACAAAGAGAGCGGAAACCTGAGTCCCTCAGCTAGGACCCGGAACAGGTTAGGGCCTATCAGGGGCAGGCTGAAGTAATAAAAAATAATAAAAAAAATCACTGTGGGGGTAGATGCTTGACCAGTATAGAGGTAGTGAAGTTATAAAAGGGGATTTTCACACAAAGGAGGGTCCTTGCCCGGGAAGAGGCCACTGCGCTGGCACTCTGGGGGCTTGGACCCTAGCTCGAGCTAGACAATAAAACTCCTTTTGGTAATTACAGCCTCGGTGACTCTGTCTCTCTGTCCTGCGGCCTTGTGAATCCCGAGTATAACATTTGGGGGCTCGTCCGGGATTCGACAGACCGCTGGATAGGACGCAGAGCCGGGGAAGGAGTGCATAGATTGTAGCCCCGGACTAGTGGACCGGCATCAGGGCCTAGGCGGACGCGCTGGTGGGTCGCCGGTGGGGGCCAGACGGAGACGTCTGCTGGCTTCCTTGGGGTTCCCCAAGGCTGACCTTGGAGCTGGAGCTCGGTCAGAAGGGGACCGGGGAGAGATTCCGGAATAGGTGGGTCAATTTGTTTAGTTCCTTTTCTTGTTTGTTTGTTTATTCGTCTGTTTAATCAATTTGTTACTTGGGCCTCATTTGTCTAGTCGTTACACCTGTGAGATTGTGTGAGTGATTTTTGTCCTGTGTCTAGGATTTCTTCTTCTTTTCAGGAATGGGACAGACTCTGACGACGCCGTTGTCTATCCTCGTGAGTCACTTTAAGCATGTGAAGGAGAGGGCACAGGATTTGTCCTTGGAAGTTAAAAAAAGAAAGCTTATCACTCTTTGTGAGGGGGAGTGGCCCAAGTTTGGGGTTGGATGGCCCAAGGAGGGCTCTTTTGATGCCTCCCTTATCGAAAAGGTAAAAGGGGTGGTGTTTGGCCGCCACGGCCATCCTGATCAAATCCCTTACATTGTGGTGTGGCAGGGTTTGGTCCAGGACCCCATACCCTGGCTAAAGATCCTCCTGCCTGCCCCTAAGGAAAAGACCAAAATTTTGGCTGCTAAAGGGGTGAAGAAGGGCGAGATGCAGGAGTCCCTGCCCGCAGGGCCGCCCTCTACTGGCACCTCCCCGGTGTTGCCAGACTCAAATCTATACCCAGATTTAACAGAGTTAGAGTGGAATGCACCCCCGCCCTATAGCTTTCCCGCGGACACTGCGCGCTCGTCCCTTCCCCCCTCGTCTGCCGGCTTTCCGCCGGAGACCGCGTGCTCGCCCCTTCCCGTGGCGTCCCCAGGCTTTCTCGCGGACCCCGCGCGCTCACTCCTCCCGGGGCCCCTCCCCGAGGAGCCCTCGCACTCGCCCCTCCCAGCGGTGCTCGAACCCGCCTCCCTGGTAGCAGCGGTGCCCTTGCCTGCGGTGCCTGTAGCCACGATAGAACCGCTGACAGGGGGACCGGCTTACGGAACCAGGAAAAGGACGGGACGGGCTCTAGATTCGGGGCCCGTGAGGGCGCTCCCCCTGAGAGTGGCGGGACCCCCTGGAGCAGATGGGGAACAGACATACCAGTACTGGCCCTTCTCCACCAGTGATCTCTACAATTGGAAATCTCAAAATGCAAATTTTTCTGAAAACCGGGAGATTTAATTAAACTTTTAGATTCGGTCCTTTTTACACACCAGCCCACTTGGGATGATTGCCAACAGTTGCTCAAGGTGTTATTTACAACTGAGGAGAGAGAGAGAATCCAAGTGGA
>VSMD01099216.1:0-64212 GCA_008750895.1 Mirza zaza
TTTTTTTTTTTTTTGAGACAGAGTCTCACTTTATTGCCCAGGCTAGAGTGAGTGCCGTGGCGTCACCCTAGCTCACAGCAACCTCAGACTCCTGGGCTCAAGCGATCCTGCTGCCTCAGCCTCCCAAGTAGCTGGGACTACAGGCATGCGCCACCACGCCCGGCTAATTTTTTTATATATATTAGTTGGCCAATTAATTTCTTTCTATTTATAGTAGAGACGGGGTCTCACTCTTGCTCAGGCTGGTTTCGAACTCCTGACCTCGAGCAATCCACCCGCCTCGGCCTCCCAGAGTGCTAGGATTACAGGCGTGAGCCACCGCGCCCGGCCCAGATTTTTCTTTTTTAGACATTTTGGTTACAGTGTATATCTTTGCCTCTCCCTAAAAAGGGATAGAGGTAATCCCTTCCCCCCAACAATGCTCACCACATCCTTAAGATGTGGCTCTCCTCCCCCACATCCCTGTTGAACACTACCATTTTTTTGAGCACCATAGTTTTAGTCAGTCAGTACCAATTTGATGGCGAGTAGATGTGTAGCCCATTTTTTTGAGCACCATAGTTTTAGTCAGTCAGTACCAATTTGATGGCGAGTAGATGTGTAGCCCATTTTCCAGATCTTGTGTTGTCTCGCTTTGTACTTTGTACTTTGTATTACGGGCTTAAGCTTAATCAAAGATATTATCACTTCTTGGCGGCTTGTCTGCATAGCCAGATTCCTTGCCTGAGGAGATGATGGGAGGGTCTGATGTATGTTCCAGCAGCTTCATTCTCTCCTCTTGTCTTCCTTTCTTAGAGAAACTTTTCATTGAGGTTTTGATCCCCTCTTATGGTGACACAAGTGTTTATTCATTGGTTCATTTATTCCTTCCTTCCTTCTTTCCTTCCTTCCATTTTTCCTTCCCCCTTCCACAAATATGTATTAAGAGTGCTAGGGACTGGGGATCCAGTGCTGAATATGAAAAATATTATCTAGTACTCATGGAGTTTGCAGTCTGTCAAGAAAGTCAATAATTAATGTTTGACATAGTGGTTAATAATAAATTCAGTATTTCCATGGAGAAGTGCAAGGTACAATGAGAGCATGGTGGATCTAACTTTTCTGGGGAGGTCAGATAAGACTTCCTGAAGGAAGGAATGTTTAAGCTGAGACCCCAGGAGAAGAGGTCCAGCTAAAGCTAGAATATGTAAAGACCCTGATGTGGGATAAATGGCACTTCATTTTCTCATGTATCCTTTCTTTACTCATGGAAGGTCTGCCAGGCAATCCGTATATATTACCTGGTCTCGTAGGAGCAAGTATGTTCCTGCCATCAGAAGCTACGGGCCAACTCCATCTTTAGTTTGGTTTGAAGCCTACATCTCCTTCTGTCTTCTATCTTTACATTGTCAGATAATAGTTAACAGTTTATTAATTGGTGATGGTCTTTGGTAATTTGTATACAAATATGTGTACATTTATGAAGAGCAAGACTCAGGAGTGCTAATATCCTATGATCCAGAACTTAATCATATGGCCATACCTAGCAGCAAAGGAAATAGGGAAATAAATGTAGACTTTAGCTGTGCAGCCATGCATCCAGTTAAAACTCTAGTACCATGGAGGAAGAGAAAAAAACAGATATTGGTGAACACATTGCCACACCGGATTTCCCAGATCTTTGTCCTTTCCCATCTATATCTGCTTCTTGATATCCTTTTCATCCTTCAAAACTCAGCTCAAATGTCATCTCTGAGAAGTCAGTCACTCAAAGAGAAACAATCTCTCTTTCTCCTCTATGCTGCTGTTCTACAATAGCACTTATCGCATTGACTCACACCCAGTTATTTATACGCCTGTGATTTCCACTAAATTGTGAAATTCTCAAAGGCAAGTACCAGTTTGTACCCATCTCTGCATTCCCAGACCTCCAGGAACACAGAAGGTGCTTCATGAATACTTGTTTAGCCAATAAAGTCCAAAAGTAAGGGAATCATAGCTCTCTCCAAATGGACAAGTTGTATCTTAGAGATGTTTTTTATCTTCCCCGTTTGCCTGATAGAGGCACCCCCTTGCCTGATAGAACTCACTTTAGAAGGAAGGTGGAAGATGAAACTGAATTTTCTGGGGAAAAGATAAAGCCCATACTAGATTCTACCCTTTCCCCAGATACAGCATCACATCTGAAATACACTCACTGCCCCCAGGCGTAATCAGTGACATGCCATCAATTCTAACAAGTTCTCACAGAAGGCAGTCCCCTACCCCGCAGGGGCAAAGCACCAGGCTACGTGCCAGCGACAAGGATGTAAAGACAGTGAGCAGTATTTGGGGCATTTCTAGCTCTGAGCTGTGATCATGGGCAAGTCAAGAGCAGTTATGTAAGCTGTTGGTAGTGTGGAATAAGAATATTCATGAAATGAAAACAAATATATGAATTAGGATTTCTGGCTGCAACCACAGAAACCCACTCTAGCTAGCTGAAGGAGAAAAGGGGGTCTTTATTTTAAAAGATACAAGGATTTCTCACTAAACTCAGGGAAAGCCATGCACTTGAGCCTCAGGTAGGACTAGAAACAAGAACATATTCTACTAGAGCATGTTATGATTTCAAATTTCTTTTCTCTATGGCCCTTTGGGGTATATGCTTTTTCAAAGTCTGAGTTATGTGATTAAAAAAAAGGTTTTTAGTTCCTGCAAGGTTTTAGCTCCTTAACAGGACAGTGTGTTAGTTTTGTCAATGCCTGATAGTTATCTCTATCCAAGACGTGAGACACACTCCCTCAATTCCGGTTCCGAATTCCCAGGGAATAAATTTGATTGGATCAGCTTAGGTTAGGTTTTCACCCCAGGACCATCAACTAGACAGGGTGCATGGGATCTCATTGTCTAAAGACAGAAGCTGTTATTGTCACCTTATGGTTTGAGAAGGCAGGGAAGGGACAATGCTGACAGGGCGGCAACATGGTATTGTGGTGAGAACATAGAATCTCAGTTCTGCCACTTGATCACTATGTCACCTTAAGCTCACTGCTCAACCTTTCCGAGCTTCAGTTTCCTTAGCTGTAAGATACAGAAAAGAATAATCTACCTTGCAGTATGGTGAGGATTAGATAAAAGAACACTTGTAAAGTGTCTAGCACAGAGTCTGGCATGCAGAAGACTTGCCACTGTCTTCAAAGTCTGAAAAGTGGTTACAATGTAAGCACCTGATGTAGAAAGCATGGCTGTTCGTGCAGCCTACTGGGAAGGAGGAAAGGAGAAGTGACCCAGGCTGAACCTCTAGAGCAGCGCTGTCCAGTAGAACTTTCTGTGATGAAATGATGGAAATATTTTATGCCTATGTTGTGCAATATGGTAGCCACAGGCCACGTGTGGCAATTAAGCCCATAAAATGTGATTAGTGTAATTGAGGAACTAAATTTTCAATTTATTTAATTTTAATTAATGTAAATGTAAACTTAAATAACCACTTGTGGCTAGTGAATAGCAGAGCTCTAGAGCAGTGGTTTCCATCCTGGCTACACATTTAGAATCACTGGGGAGATTTTAAAACTAATAATATCCACATCCCACCTACAGAGATTCTTGTTTAATTGCTCTGGGATAAGGTGTTTCTTTAAAGCTCCCCTGGGGCTTCTACTCAACAGCCTGGAATTGAGAACCACGAGTAAGGAGAAAGAGGAGGAAAATGAGGGCTCAGGAAGTCTGGATGGGTTCCCTGTCTAAACTGCTTCCGAGTAGTAATCAGGATACTCTTGCTTTGGGTTTTACCGTGCTTTAGGCAAGGTATTTCTGCTGGAAGAATCATGTTAATCAGCAACACATAACTGCAGCAAAGGGGATTTGAGCAGCCATTTCCCTTTTCCCACATGGTCTCTTCTCTCCCTTTGCTAGGGTTCGTGTGAGCCAGGATGGGCAGTTTCTGCACTACATCTTTCCATACCAGTTCATGGACTCTCCCGAATGGGAATCGCTGCAGCCCTCTGAGGAGGGGGTGTTCCAGGTAATAGGGAGCCCCTGGCAGCACTGCCCCACCCCACCCTGCCCCACTGCAAGCCAGCAACGTCCCTACCTCCGTCTTTCCCCTCACGTCTGTCCTTTGCGCCCCTGCCAATGTGATGCTGGAGCAAGGAGCACTCTTCCTCTGTGGAAAGGGTCCTGGGCCCTGGTGCAGATGGGGCGGGATAAGGATGTGCTGACCCCGATAGGTGAGCTGTGCCTAAAACCCTTCCAGAAGACCCTAGTGACCACCAGATAAAAACCCACACTCCTTAGTGGGTAACTTCAACCCTTTGGTGATCTCCAGTTCCCCTCACTCCCTCCCTCATCTTTTTGCCCATACAAGCCATGCCAAACTACTTGTACTTCCTTAAACACACCACACTGTTTTGCAACTCCACGCCTTGGTGCCTACTATCCCTTCTATCTGAAATGCATTTCCTCTTCTAGATGAGACCATGGCACCTCATTTCCTCTGTGAAGCCTGCCCAGCTCCACCTCACCAACTTCTGCCCCACTGCTTAGTGGCGCTGCCTGCGTGCCTGTTCTATTCCTCTTACTTATGCTGACTGGTGCACATACTGCTCTCTGTTCTAATGATCTGTTTTCCTTTCTGTCCTCTGCACAGTGAATCTTTCCTTTCTGTCCTCTGCACAGTGAAGTAAAAATCTGGGCTTTTCCCTCCCTCTATCACTAGGCTCCACAGGACAGTACCTGGAACACAGTAGGTGTTCAGTAAAGGTTTGCTGAACTGGCTTGCCATTGAGCAGAAGGTTCCCAGAGGACTTTATAGTGCATTCACATACACACTCCAAGGTGGGAGCCTGGCTGCTTGGTCCCTCCTCTCTTCTCTGCCAATGCTTCAGGCTAATGCTTTGACGACTTTCTTTGTAGTTCTCATTTATTGAATGGCTAGCATGTGGCAGGCACTACTTATTATACTGCCTCGTTGATTCTCACAACAACTCTATAGGTTGGGTATTATTATTACTCCATTTAAAAGGCGAAGAAACTAAGGTCTCAAAGCATCAAGTAATTTGCCCAAGGTCTTCAGTTAGAAAGTGGCAAAACCAAGTTGCCTGGATCTAATTTTTCTATTCTTTATTAAAATGAGAGGGCCACAAAAAGAGTGGAGTTTACACACACATACGCACTCATTCTCTGTCTCTCTCTCACTCACTCACTCTCCTCACTCTCACCCACCCTTATAGGGACTCCCGCGTCCAGATAGTTTGCTGGAACTGGGTTCTATGTGTCTCCTACTACTTCTATCAGGAAGTCCCTGAAGCCAGCATATGAGCCAAACCCGGAACAGACACATGCCAGGCAGTGCCACCTGGCTGGGCCTCCTTCCGCCCCCACCCTGACACTTGGCTGTGTGATGGTGGAGCCTGACAGGCAGTCCTCATCCCACTTCCAGGGTCACCAGCTGCAGACCCTCTTAGCTCATGTTCCCAACCCCCACCCCCATGCACACTTTCTAGCTAGCCCAGAAATCTCCTTCAGGAACTCCCTCAGGGTCATGAGGACCTCCAGGAGGGCTGAGTCAGGTCCTGAGCCAGCTGGACCAGGGCTCTATTTCTGACACTGACACGGAGGAACAGGTGGTGGGTAAGCCGGGTGTCCTCCCCCAAGTTATGCTCAAAGGAAAGGGCCGTAACCCCAGATGGCCTCTCAGCCTGGAATGTAGGTTCGGTCATATTCCTCTCATTTATATTTTTAGTGTGCACCTCCTTTGGGAGCAGTGAGATCCACACGTTTGCTATTGGCTGTGTAAAGTCCCATTTCCTCTTTGCAAATGTCAAAATGTTGTCCCAAGTTATAGTTCATCCTGTCCTTGCCTTTGCAATTACATAGTCTTTGTTGATTGAGAGAGCAATCCACGGTGGCTGCCTAAATCATAAATCACATTGTGTTTAACACAAATCAATCAAATTCCATCACACCTCTCAACAATTCAATTAAATCAGAATTTATTGACTGCTCAGCACTGTGACACTCATTAATTACCAAGAATACAGCACAAGAGAGATCACGCATTAGAGATCATCATTATTTCTCTAATTTGCATCCTAGTTTACTGAATCTAAATCCTATTTGACATATGTTATTTCATTTAATCTATTCAACCAATCTCTGAGGTGAGTATTAAAGAGAAAGCTAAATACTTGATAAAACTTTATAAAAGACGTGTGTGTGTGAGAACCAATCAAGAAGCAAATTTCCAGAATACCTTTGGGGAAGAACATAAGAAATTGACATTAGGTTGTTAGGTTGCGATATACAAGATTGGTAGTCTTCGCTTGACTCATTCATTTATTTCAGTAGTATTTATTGAGCACTTATTATACACTGTTAAAGATGCTTGGAATATTTCAGTGAACAGAGAAAATGAAGGTCCTTGCCCTCATGCAATTTATGTTTTAGTAGGGGAGACAAAAAATGAACCATAAGTGTGTAATAAGTTAAGTGTGTAATATGTTAGAGAATAATAACTGCTAAGTAAAGTGTGTAATATGTTAGAGAATAATAAGTAAAGTGTGTAATATGTTAGAGAATAATAACTGCTAGTTAAAAAAACAACAACATAGAGTACTGTAAGGAGATATGGTTGCAATTTTTAATAGGGTGGTCATGGAAGTCCTTGTTGAGTACATGGCATTTGAGCAAAAACCTGAGAGAAGTGACATTATAAACTCTGTGAATATCTGGGCACGGGCATATCAGACAGAGGAAAGAGCCAGTGCAAAGGCCCTGAGGTGAGGCTAGTGTGTTTGAGATACAGAAAGGACAGTGGGCCTGGAACAGAGAGAGGAAGGGGAGAAAATAGCAGAAGAAGAAGTTGGAGAGGTGACAGTGAACCAGGTCATATAGGGCCAGAGCATGTATTATCTAGATAGAACCAAAAAGATTTCTTGATGGGTTAGATGTAGTATGTGAGAGAAAGAGAGGATCAAGGAATACTCTAAGGCTTTTGACTTAAGCAACTGGAAGGATGAAGTTGCTAACAACTGAGTTAAGGAGGGCTGCAGGTAGAGCTGGTCTGGGGAGAATAGGAAGCTCTGTTGGGGAGATGTCAGGTCTGTGTCATCTGTGGACATTTAAATGGAAATGCTTCATAGGCAGTTGGATATTTGAGTCTAGAATTCAGGAATGAGGTCTGGGCGTAAGACATAAATTTGAGAGTTGGTTACATACAGATGGTATTTAAAGCCGTTGGATCGGATAAGATCACCAAGTGAATGAATGTGGACAGAGAAGGGGGTTCAAAAATGGAACCCTGGGAAACTGTGGTATTAAGAAGTTGGAGAGAAAAAGAGGAAGCAGCAAAGTAGCCTGAAAAGGAGCAATCAGGAGATTGCATCGGAAGTGCATGGCATCCTGGGAACCAAGTGGAGAAGGCGTATCAAAGGGGAGGAGGCGATCCACAGGTAGCATGCCATGAACACTGACCGCCAGACCAACAACTTAGAGGTCATTGATGGCCTTAACAGGAGAGCATTTATGGACTACTAGAGACAATGCCTTATTGGTTTAGAAGAGTGAGAAGACAGGAATTGGAGGTAGTAAGTATAGATGATTTTTTTCATGGAGTTTTGCTAAAAAGGGAAGCAAATAAATGGAGTGGTGGCTAGCCAGGGAAGTGAGGTAAAGAAAAAGAATTTTTATTTTTTAAATTTTGTTTTATTTGAAGATGGAAGAAGTAACAGCATGTTCATAAGAATGCTCACAATCTTTGTGTTTGGCTTTAAGGACATTGTTTATATCCAGATTAGCTCTCACTCAACATACCAGCTTCATGTTTGGTACTCTGATTTCTTGTTTGGGAATTGTTAACAAGTATATCTAAGGTACAGGCTACGGCAGATTGTGACAACTATTATACTTGCTGAACTGTAAGTAATGGACAGATCGCATTACTTTCAGAATTCTTTCTCATAAGGCAATATGCTCAGATTAAGTAATTTATCTGATGTCACACAGCTGATAAAGAGGGAAAACTGAAACTTGAAATCAGCTTTTGGCCTTGATAATGTAATTTGGGGTCCTGATTGCAGTGCTAATAATTAGTGGGGAAAAGCTGAGAGGAGGAAATGAATAAAGGAGGGGTACAGCAGAGAGGAAGGAAGAGGAGAGGAGGGTAGTGGGAGATCTGGTAGGCAGTGCAGGAATTAAAAGGATTATATATAATCTCTAACAAAGAATGCTTGGAAAGTCAACCCTACCTTTAATTTAATAATCAATATTAAGTACTTAACACAATGTCTGGCACACAGTCACGTCTCAATATGTGTCAGCTGCTATCATCATCATCATCAACACCATCACTATCATCATTTCCACTGTCTCCATCCACAAATACACATCGTGAGCCTTGCCAGCCCAAAATATGGTCAGTCAGATGGTGAAAAATTGTGTAATTCTACACTCTTTTCCTGTACCATCCTAAGCATGTTTCTATTTCAACCGTAGCTTTACCATTCATCATTATTTTAACAAGGATTTATCAAGCACCTACTGCATGCAGGGCACATATGTTTGCTTATTTCTCCAGCAAGTTCAATTTAGCTTTGCATCATGGGCACAGAGTGAGTCCTCAAAAATTCCTAGATCAGTAAACAAATGGAGAACGAGGTGCCCTTTGACTTTCTGCTCTTAAGAGTTTGTCTCCCTCTGTTCCCTTTTTCTGACTTTATTGATCAGATCCTTTTGGTTACTTGTAGTGGCCTAGTAAAAAGCAATCATGGACCTGTGCCCTGTCCACATGGGGCAGCTTAACATACCTAATCAGAAGCTTTTTCTCTAACTAAACTTCTTTCCAGCTCCTTTTGTGTCCCTACCCCAATATATTATCCTTCTTCATTCTTAAAAGGAACAGTCACCAGCATTTCAACCTCTCTTCAGAGCACTAGAATACCCCTTCTTTCTCTGTCTCAAAATCACAAGTCTCAGAACCTTCTGCAGCCATTAGTGGTATCAGACTTAAGAGCCATAGAGCTAGAGCTGAGGAAACTAGGTGTGGAAACTGAGGCTCCAGGAGGCGATAGCTGAGTGAGTGAATGGCTGATCCCAGGGCTTCTGACACAGGACATTCCGCCAGATCAGTGCACACAAGTAAAAGTCATTCACTGGACATGGCAAGGTCATGGAGGGTTTAGTCCCACACGTCTTCTATAAAAGTACAGGTGTTTGCCAGTGATTATATGCTTCTCTGTGCTCAGCATGGAGCATGGACAAATTTTCTAATTGAAACCTTCATTCTCTGCTCCTCACCCCCTCAGGTCACTCTGACTGCCGAGACCTCATGTAGCTATGTTTCCTGGCCCCGGAAAAGTCTCCATCTTCTTCTGACCAAAGAGCGATACATCTCCTGCCTCTTCTCGGCTCTGCTGGGCTATGACATCTCAGAGAAGCTCTATACTCTCAATGAGAAGCTTTTTGCTAAGTTTGGGCTGCGCTTTGACATCCGCCTCCCCAGCCTCTACCACATCCTGGGTCCCACTGCCCCAGATGCAGTGACAGAGTCTGAGAAGGATGATGAGGAAGTCCATGAGCCAGCCATGTCCCCTCCTCAGGCCATGCCCACATCTGTCCAGCAAACCACCCCAGCCTCTCCCCCTCCAGCTGCCACCAGCCCACCTGTACCTCCTTCCCGAGCCAGGATGTCCAGGCCTGACAGCGGCATCCTGGGTGAGGACTCCACCAGTCTGGTGCTGGAGGATTTTGAGGAGGTGTCAGGATCAGAGTCGTTTATGGATTATAGGAGTGATGGGGAGTACATGAGGTGAGGGGAGAACTAACATGGGCACAGTCACCAGCCCAGGACTCTATGTAAGTACTCAGAAGGAAGCTGCCACTCATTCCTGCCAAAACAGCCTTACCCCAGCTTGTCAGGGCAAACAGCTGTTAAATGGAGCATTTCTTCTCAGAGGACTCATAGAAAGTGGCATTAATCCAACCTTCCAGATAGCAGCTCACTCCAGGTGCATGCAAGGCATGAAGGATTTTTAGAACTCATTGATTATTAACTATAATTGCATTTTGGAAAGTGGACTGATTGGCATTTTGAGCAGGCATGTAGGTTGCTGCTAAATGTTTTTGCAAATTTGAACTAATAGCTAAGGCCGCAGCTGGAGCTAAAGGGGATTTTATTTGTGGCATGCATTCTAAAGGAAAAAGAATGCTGGCAGGGTTCTGTTTCCCACTGATTGTTGTCTCAGCATAGAGTCAGTTCTGGAAAGCAGTTGTTATTTGCCTGAACTGGACAGGCAGCTCTGCTAAAATCACATTTTTTAAAGAGGCTTGTGATTACAGGCTAATAGCTCTGGGAGGAAAATGTCCCCATCTTGCTTTCCTTTTGCCAGGTGGAGAATGTGTTTGTTGATCACTCAGGCAGAGGACTGGATACTGCTCTGATTAAATGTTACTGTGATCAAATGTGTATATGGCAGTCTGGCTTTCCCCAGCAGCCCACACCTGTGGGAGGCAGGATGAGCATGAATCTGGGAGGGCCTAATAGTGCATGCAGGGATTCTCTCATGGGAGAGTGGACAAAAAGACTGTACTCAGTAGTTCTGGGCAATTGCTTTCATGTTCCCCTGGCTGCTCTCACAATGCTGTAACATTTTCCTCTGGAACTCCTCCCAACCATGATGGAGGCCTGGCATTTCCTGGGGAAAATCCCATTGTTCCTAATTTGAAAGCCATTTCCAGGTTCTAATTTTCTCTTCTTTCTTCTCTCTTTCTAACTTCTGTTCCCTCCTTGGTTGCCTCAGTTTTCTGCTCTTGAGTGTCCCTTTTCATCTTCCTCTTAGTTCATTTCTCCCTCTCCATTTGTCCTCTGTGTCTTCTCCCATTTTATTGTTTAATATTATCTCTCCTGTCATCTTCTCTTTTTTCTCCCACTCTCCTGCCTTGCTTTATCTCTTCATCCTAAACCACCCTGTACCCCCATCTTATTAGTTTTTAATCCTAACTCTTCCAAGGTCAGTCCCTTTCCCATTCAACTGAAGGTGTGAAAACTTTAGGAATGTTTTCCAAGTGTTAGGAGGCAGGCAGCATGGTGAATAAGAAGGAGTCCAGGAGTGGTAGCCTAAAGTCCTGGCTTCTATGTCTGGCTCTGTTACTAATCAAATATGTAACTTTTTGCAAACCATACAACCTCACTGAACCTTGCTTTCTTTGTTTGAGTTTGTTGAACCACCTGTCCCCAAAAGCCCTCTTGGACTGATGTGAGAAGGCAAAGGATGAGTTTTTCAGAGGAGGAAAAGAGAAGCAGTTAGTGCAATGGACAAAGTCCTGGGATATCTGAGTGTCTTTCAGCAAGAACTTTCTGCTATATTTCACTATGATTTCTCTGGTGACTTGGGACTGTCTTCCCTCGTGGTTGTGGGTCCTGCTTGACTAGACATTCCCTCCATTTGTGCCTGTGAATACTCTGTCACCTACCACGTGATTACAGTGCAGACATTTTATGCGAAAGGGGGTCACAACTCAGTCTCCAAGTCCTCAACATTTAATACTATCATATGAAATGCCTCTTTCCAAATTCAACCTTTTCTCTAACTCAAGAAGAGAAAACTGCTAATGGAACTCACTGTCTAAAATATTGGCATTTGTAATATAGGTTTTTGATGTTTGTTAAAGTAACAGAGAAAGAAAAAAAATATTGTTTACTTTCAAACCATAGAATTTTCAGAACAACTTGAAAATATGACCAAATTGGCTAAATTTCAGACAGTTTTCCATTTAGTCTGTGATAATGGAATACTTTAACCTGAGATCTTTTCCTGGAATTGTGTTTTCAGATGTTTGGTCCAACTTATTTACCATCAGACTCTTCACATAATAAGGTTATTACTGTAATGAATAAGCATATTCCCTTATGATTGGTAGCAATTTACTATCATTGCTTCATAAAGTAGGGCACAATTCACCATCTATTTCCTGGCTCTTTAGTTACTGAAATTTTAAGCTCATTGCTATTTGTCCCGGCATGACACTTACATAAGAGGCATGAAGTTGGCTGAATTCTGCATCATTAGGAATGACACAGCTTCATCACATTGACACCAGTGCTTGTCTCTCACACCAGTCCAATTTAAGACCAACTAAAAATAGAGCTTCCTCTGGAGCTCTTTTTGGAAGACAGTACATTTTTTAGTGTGATAGTGCCCAAAATTGAACTGAAAATGGGCTCTGCCTCTTTTAGCAGGCAAAGCAGTGCCTCAGGATCATGGACTCACACTGGGTCTTCCCACCAGACCCGGCATTATCCTGCCTTCACTAGAACTTTCCAGTTGAATTCTATGGGCACGCTCCACAGGGTTCTACACTGTGTCTTACTTGCAAGAGATTCTCAGTGAATGAGGAACTTGTCTTTCAGAAATGCATCTCTGAGGTGGTCTGTTGAGTTAGATAATGAATCCATTATCACAGACTAAATTAAAATCTGTCTGAAATTTGGCCAACTTTTATTTTGTTTTCACATTGTTGTGAAAACTCTGTGGCTTAGAAACTAAAAACTGTGTATTGTTCCTTTTCTCTCTATTATTTAAATTAAAAAATGATAGATTACAATACAGAGACCACTTGTGATCAGGGAAGGATGCCAGGACCAGGACACAGTACCAAGGGCCAGAGAACCAATCCAGCAAACATTTACTAACTATCTAGTATATATTTCAGGCACTGAGCTAGGTAATCACATAATAAATAGCTGAAAGAATCAAAGATGTTTAATCTGCAAGAAAAGGGCAAATGGTAATATCTTCAAATTTTAAAGACAATGGGAATTAGAATTTGACTTAATTTGGTATGGTTCTTGTGGGCAGAAATTGAATTAAAGGCTGAAAGTTATAAAGAGAAGGATTTTAGCTTAGTATTAATAATGGATTACTCACGGGGTAGTGAGTTACTCGTCATTGCAAGAGTTTAAGCTGGGACCAGAAGAAATCTCAGAGACTTTACAAGGTGATTGAGGCTCTGGGAAAAGGATGCCTTAGATTATTTCTGTTAAGGTGCCTTCGACTCTCTGATTCTGTGGTTCTAAGATCTGGACTCTAGACCTGCCACGTAACTACCATGAAGAGCAGGTTCCTCATCTGCAGAACAGGACTGATATGCCTCTGTCTACCTTATCAGGTTTCTGTGAGGAGTAACTGAGATAAAGTATGTAAAGCCAGTTCGTAAGTTGTGAAGCACTAGTTAAATGTGTAACATGTTTAAAGGCTGTTGTGTGTACAATTGTTTAGCTGTCTCTCTCTCTCTCCTCCCCATCCCTCCCAACCCTCTCCTTCCCCCTCACAAAGAGAAAGATGATTTTCCCTCTTATTTCCCCCAGTTTGGCTTTTCAGGGAAGGTGGCAGCTGGCAGAGTCCCCCTGACAACAAAAGGAATGGCAAAAAGGTGGAGGCCTGAAGAAAACACGTGCTAGCGCCTTTGCTCCTGAATAGCTGACGGCTGCATCCCAGCCTTTTTTCCTTTATTTGTTCAGGCAGAGACAAAGTTCAGTCACACTGTAATCAGGCTCCTTCCCTCAGAAGTGGCTGTAGCTGCTTTGGTAGCTCTAAGTGCTGGTAAATAGTGCTTTTCTCACAGAACCGCTGGAAAGATTCGTGGGACAGAAAACGTGTTCTTGAAGGTGGCATGGCCCTAGCGGGGGTCCAGGGGGTGGTGCGACCTCTGCCTGCCACAGGTTTCCTGTGTCAGGTAGGTTAGAGGCAGGAGACCCCTTCCTGCCCTCTGGGTGACAGAGTCTTGGGGTGCCCCCGTTGTTCCCAGGTCATTCTTCTACTTCTGTTTTACAGGCCTCATTTTCCTACCCCTCTTTTTGTAAAAATAAAAGTCAAGAGTCTCAAAAAACATCATTTTCAATACAAGGTTTTGATTTTTAAAAAAATAACTCATTTAATAGGGCTAAATAAGTAGAGTTCTTTAGATTGTTCACAGGAAGAGACAAAAGTTAGTCCCTTCATCCCCTCACCTGTAAAATGAGAGGATTGGACTAGATACCTTCAAAGCCGACTCACCCTAATATTCTAGAATGAAATGATGCAAAGGTTGGCGGGGCGCAGTGGCTCAAGCCTGTAATCCTAGCTCTCTGGGAGGCCGAGGTGGGCGGATCCTTTGAGCTCAGGAGTTCGAGACCAGCCTGAGCAAGAGCGAGACCCCATCTCTACTATAAAAACGGAAAGAAATTAATTGGCCAACTAATATATATAGAAAAAAAATTAGCCGGGCATGGGGGCGCATGCCTGTAGTCCCAGTTGCTTGGGAGGCTGAGGCAGCAGGATTGCTTGAGCCCAGGAGTTTGAGGTTGCTGTGAGCTAGGCTGACACCACGGCACTCACTCTAGCCTGGGCAATAAAGTGAGACTCTGTCTCAAAAAAAAATGATGCAAAGGTACAACTGCCCTGAACATGTCAGGCATTGTACAGGAATGGAAAACACTGAAAAGAACCCTGTGAAGTTAGGCAAGCTATCTGGAGCCATAGTGCTGAAATCCTCCCTCTTTTTTTTCTCTACAGCTTCTAGAACTCCTCTCCAGAGCTACTGTCAAGTTACGTCCAGGGGACAGGCCCCTTTGGCTCCAATCCACACTCCTGAACTTTAAGGATCATTGGACTGTCCTTTTCTCTCTGGCCAGCGCAACACTCTTCCACGTTCACAGGACAGCCACTTGTAGACACACCCCTCTTCTTAGCCACTGGACAGCTCACAGCCAGGTGGGAGTGGACACAGGTGTCAGCTCCATAGCTACACCGAAGCCCCTGAGTGGCCTTGAGAAAGTCACTCTCACAAGCCTTTGCTCCAGAAGAAGGCATCCCAAAGTGCAAAAGTACAGATTCCATCGTTTACTAGCTGCAGAATCTTGGGCAAGTTCCATAACTTCTCTGAGCCTCTTGAGTAAAGCGGGGATTATGAAACCCACCTCACAGGGTTGTTGTGAGGATCAAATGAGTTGACTTAGGCAAAGCACCTAGGACATGGCGTGGCACCTAGTAAGCACTAAATAAATCACTCAGCTCCTTTCCTTATGTTGTTTCTTTGAATTACCTGAAAGGGTCAATGGGGTCAGATATCCAAGAAATTTCCATTGGTAGTTATTTTTTATTTTTCAATTGAGATTCAATTTATGGGAGTCTAACTTTAAAAACCTAGTTTTCCTTCAGCCTTTTAAGTTCAACTTACAAATCTCTTATTCTATTGACAAACCTAGTATTAAACAGGTTTTTAAAGAGATTTTTGCAAACTTAATTAGGTCTCCTTAAACAATTAAAAGTGATTTATAAATCTAATATATTTTCTTTTTTCCTAAATATTTCAACATATATTTCAGTTATTTATTGCTATGTAATAGCCATGCTAAAACTATGACTTAAACTAGTCACAATAATTTATTTTGATCATGAGACTGGACTCAGGTGGTTCTCACTCAGGGTTTTTCATTCTGTTGCAGTCACCCGTTGGGGATAGAATCATCTCAGAGCTTGCTTTATTCACCTGTTTAGGACCTAGTCTGAGAAGACTCAAACAGCTGCGGGCAGGAACAGCTGGAGGTCTCTCTCCATAGTTTCTTCATTTTTGTTGCTGTGTGCTCTGTTGTATGAATACATCACTATTTATCCATTCTACTATATTGATGGGCATTTGGATTGGATAGTTTCTAGCTTGGGACAATTACAAATAGTATTGCTATGAACATTCTTGTACGTATCTTTTGGTATACCTACGTATACATTTCTTGAGAACATACCTACGAATGGAATTACTCAGACATTGGTTATATACATATATTCAGCTATAGTAATACCCCCAAACTGTTTTCCTACATGATCATACCAGGCATCCTCAAACTACGACCCGCAGGCCACATACGGGCCGCCTAGCACATTTATCCGGCCCTCTCGGTGCTTTTGCGCCACTGCCCGTTCTGCTTAGTAGCCGACTCATGCCGGGCCCACAGTGCACACTCACCAACAGTCTCAGGGACAGTGAACTGGCTCCCTGTTTAAAAAGTTTGAGGACCCCTGGATTATACCAATTTACATTCCTACTAACAATGTATAAGAGTTCCAGTTGCTTCTCATCCTCTCCAATGGTTGACATTTTTTCCCATTTTAGCCATTTGGGCATATGCAGCAGCATATCATTGTTGTTTTAATTTTCATTTCCCTGATCCTGATGAATAATAAGATTGAGTACCTTTTTTTTTTTTTTTTTTTTGCCATAGGGATATGTTCTATTGTGAAGTGTCTCTTCTAGATTTTTGTCCATTTCTCTATTTGTTTGTGTGCTTTTTCTTATTGACTTATAGGAATTCTTTACATATTCAGGTTAAAAGTGCTTTATTGGTTATATATACATGCATATGTATATATATTCAAATATATCCTACTTTGCTTACCTTTATTTTTCTCTAAATGGTGCCTTTTAATGAATGTAAGTTCTTAATTTCAATGTAATAATTTATCAGTCTTTTTCACTATGATTAGTGCTTTCTATGTCATATTTAAGAAATCTTTTCCTCCCTTGAAGATATTCTCCTGTGTTACCTTCCTAGATGTTTTATTGTTTTACATTTCACAGTTAGACCTACAATCAACCTGGATTTGGTTTTTGTTTGTGATATGAAAGGTCAAGATTCATTATTTTCCACATGGATGTCCTGTTGACTGAACACTACTTATTGAGATGATCGTCTTATCTCTACTAGTGTTCCCCTTGTGATAAATCAAAATGTTCCTAGATCTGTAGGTCTGTTTTTGGATTTTTCTATTCTTTTCTATTGGTCTATTTTCCTATCCTTTGATAATTCCACTTAGTTGTAATTATTTTAGCTTTATAGTAAGTTTTGTTATCTGGTACTCTTCAAACTTTGTTCTTGAAATCTTGGTTATTCTAGGCCTTTCCCTTTGTATTTCCATTAAAAATATAGAATCAGCTTGTCAATTTTGACAAAGAAAAAAAGCCTGCTGGGATTTTTATTAGAATTGCATTCACACTGTGGATCAAGTTTAGTAAAGAATTAATATCTTTATAATATTGATTTTTCAATCCATGAACATGGTTTAACACTTCAATTGTTTTGATCTTCTTTATTTTCTCTCAATAGTGTTTTGCATGTAGATGTGTGTAGTGTTTTGCATGTAGTTTTGCATGTAGATGTCCTTGCAGGTTTATTTTTAGATTTATGTCTAGGTATTTGATGAATTTCATATGACTATAAATGCTATCATTTAATTTTTTTTTACTTTCTAATTGCTTATTGCTGCTACATATAAATACAATTGATTTTTGTATTTTAAACTTCTATCAAATGATCTTGATAAATTCATTTATCAATTCTAATCATTAATCCATGTAGTCTTCAGGATTTTCCATAGATACAGTTATGTCATCTGTAAATAATGACAGTTCATTTCTTTATTCCTGACCTGTGCCTTCCTCCTCCACCTCCTTCTCCTTTCTCTCTCTCTTCCTTCTTCTTCTTTTGGTGCCTCATCGCACTGGGTAGGATCTTCAGTATGGAATAGAAGGGGAGATAGAAGATATCCTTCTTTCATACTTGACTTGAAAGAAAATGTTTTCAATATTTTACCATTAATATGATGTGTGCTGTTAGGTTTTTATAATACTCCTGTCGGATTAAAGAAATTCTCTTCTATTTCTAATTTCAATGAATGATTTTTCTACATTTACTGAAATGATTTTTGTCCTTTATTCTATTAATGTTGTGGATTATAGTAATAGATAGTGAATGTTAAAACAAACTTGCATTCCTGGAACAAACCCAACTTATTCCTGGAAGAAACACAACTATATTATTATGAATTCCCCTTTTTATGTATTTCTGGACTTGGTTTGAAAATATTTTGTTTAGGATTTTTGCATCTATGTATCTTGTAATATCATTGTCAAGTTTTGTTATCAAGGTTATGCTGGCTTTGTAAAATGAGTTGGGAATAGTCTTTCTCTGTCTCTGTTTCTCTATCTTTGTCTCCTTTTTCTGAAAGGGATCTTGAAATCAAAACATAATTTTTGAATCCCACCCAATTTGTCTTACCTTCTGCTCTGCTTGTCCTCTTCTATACTCAGTTGCTCAGGCCCAAAACCTTGGACTAGTCTTTCTATTAATATCAGTCCTGTTAGATCTATCTTCAGAGTACAGTAATGTGATCGCTTCTTGGCCTTTTTGCAAAGATCAAGTACAAAATACAGTCATGGACTGCTTAATGATAGGGATATGTTCTGAGAAATATGTCATTAGGCAATTTTATCATCGTGCAAACATCCTTGAGTGCACTTAAGCAATCCTAGATGGCATGGCCTACCACATACTCGGCTATATGGGATAGCCTATTGCTCCTCGGCTACGATTCTGTACAGCATGTAACTATACTGAATACTCTAGGCAATCGTAACACAATGGTAAGATTTGTGTCTCTGAACAGATATAAACACAGAAAAGAAATGATAAAAAATATGGTATAAAAGATACAAAATGGTACACCTATATAGTATACCTACCATGAATGGAGTTTGCAGAACTGGAAGTTGCTCTGGGTGAATCAGTAAGTGATAAATGAATGTGAAGGCCTAGGACATTACTGTACACCACTGTAGACTTTATACACACCATACACTTAGGCTACACTGAATTTGTAAAAAAATTTTTTTCTTTCTTCAGTGATAAATCAACCTTAGCTTACTGTACTTCTTTTACTTTAGAAACTTTTTCAACTTTTTGATTTTTATAAGAATATTTAGCTTAAAACTCAAATACATTGCACAACTGTACAAAGATATTTCTTTCTTTATATCCTTATTCTATAAGCTTTTCCCTATTTTTAAAATTTTTATTTTTTACTTTTTAAACTTTTTTTGTTAAAAACTAAGACACGACGAGCACACACAGCAGCCTAGATTCACAAAGGATCAGGATCATCAATAACACTGTCTTCCACCTCCACATCTTGTCCAGCTGGAAGCTCTTCAGGGGCAGCAACATACACGGAGCTGTCATCTTCTTGACAATAATGCCTTCTTCTAGAATACCTCCTGAAGGTCCTCCCTAAGGCTGTTTTACAGTTAACTTTTGTTAATAAGTAGAAGGAGTACATTGTGACTTAATGATAAAGGCTAGGCAAAGTGCCTCACACCTATAATCTTAGCACTCTCAGAGGCCAAGACGGGAAGATGGCTTGAAGTTAGGAGTTCAAGACCAGCCTGAGTACCAGTGGGACCCCATCTCTACAAAAAATAAAAAGCTTAGCTAGGCATGGCGGCAGGCGCCTATAGTCCCAGCCACTCAGGAGGCTGAGGCAGAGGATTGGTTGAGCCCAGGAGTCTGAGGTTGCAGTGAGTTATGATGACACCACCGCACTGTAGCCAGGGCAACAGAGTGAGACTCTGTCTCAAAAAAATACATAAATAAATAAAAATTAAATAATGATTAAAAGTATAGTATCATAAATACAAAAGCCAGAACAACATTTATTATTATTATCAAGTATTATGTCCTGTGCATAGTTATATGTGCTACACTTTCATACGACTGGCAGTGCAGTGGATTTGTTACCTCATCATCACTACAAACATGTGAGTCATACATTATGCTCTGACATTATGAGGGCTGTGGTGCTACTAAGCTCTAGGAATTTTTCAGCTCCATTATAATTTTATGGGAACGCCATCTTATATGTGGTCCATTGTTGACCATCGTTATGTAGTATGTGACTGTATATCCTGAATTCAACTCACCACCTTCACTGCCACCACCGATTTCAAGCCACTGTTACTTCATATCTAGTTTAACTTCAATAGGCTTATAGCTGGTTCCTCATTTCTCCAGTCCTTCCTCCTCATAATCTATTCTACACACAGTAAAGTGGCCATTTTAACATGTAAGAGATCTCATCACTCTCTAGCTCAAAATTTCAAATGACTTCCTATTAGACTGAAAATAAAACTGAAACTTCATGCCATGTGATATTAGTCAGGATTGACTATTATTACTTAATTAAGTTGCTATTTCTCTCTTACTCAAAGTCTACTAAAAGTCTCTGTGACTCATAATGGCAACTGTTCTTCATGTTGCAGCTCAGCGATTCGGCCAACTTTGACCATCAGGCTCTGTCATCTGAAGGAAGAAACAACTTCACATTCCTGTGCTAGCCCTTGTATGCTTTGGCCCAGATGTGACATAAGTCACTTCTGCCCACAGTAAATTGCCTAGAAATGGTCACATGGGCCCACTTGATAATCAGCTTTGGGCTTTATTGATTAAAGGGGCTGGGAAATGTGGAGAATCAAAGGAAAAGTTTAATGAGTACTAGTCTTCTGGCCACTTAGCACCCAGAAGGCCCCGCCTGCCTGTCTCTACAGCCACGTTTCATTCTGTTCTCCTTTGTGTTCATCATGGTTCAGGAACACTGACTGGTCTTTTTGCTGTTCCTCAGGCATACCTAGCTCCTTCCTCTGTTAGGGCCTTTGGAGGTGTTCCTTCATCTGGAAAGCTTTTTCATACCTTTTCTTGGCTGGCTGCTTCTGCTCATGCAGTTCTCAGCTTAAATGTCAGCATCCCAGCTGAGATACATACCCTACCTCGCCACTGCTCTCTGTCCCTTTGCCCTGCGTGGACTTTCAGAACCCTATTTTCTCTTTGCTCTCCTTTTAGGACTCCAATTATGTGCTTGGTAGAACCTTTCAGAGTGTCCTATATGGCTCCTGTGTTCATTTCTCATTTTTTCTGAAATTATGTTGTCTATTCTGTCTCTTTCATGCACATTTCACAATAGAAGGTCCCTGTCAATGTTGAGAGATTCAACAGCTCTTTTGTCAACACTTGAGGGCTATTGTGGAGAGCAAATGAAGAATTGAAGCGATAAACACACAGAAGAAAAAGTACATTGTGCATTATAAATTGAGATTCAACGTTTCCTGGATGCGGTGGCAGTCCCAGACCTGGAGGATCACCAAGGCAGGGCTGTTGTTACATACCTATGGTATATAGCAGCGTAGTGGTTTCTCAGGGTGAAGACCTCTTTCAATCCTTTTTTTTTTTTTTTTTAACAGGATCAGACCTTACCTGGTAGAAGTTGTGCTTTCATTATCTAATGGTATATGTAAAACAGAAGACATTTGGATTTCAATAAGGTTTTTAGATAAATGTGTGGGTTTAAAAAGCTAACCATAACAATATCTTTATACATTTGAAAAACAGCATTACATATACATACAAAGCATCTTATTTAGTCCACAGAAATGCTTGACACGGTATGGATTTGTGGAACTCTTACAGTAACTACATTAGAGGTTCACATATGTAAAAAGAAAATCTGTGGGTTATAACTTAATATTTTCAGCAATGAAGTCTGACAGTCATATTTGCTCCAAAGAGAAGACAGCAAGTGTTTTATTATGTCATGAATACTTACTGTCCACTGCTGTCAAACACTATGCTGGAGACTACATACTTCACTAGGTGAATCACACATGTCTTTGCCCTCTAGGAACTCAAGATCTAGAAAAGGAGATATATGGGTTAAAATCCCCTCATTCCCCTCCCTACAAGGCCTTACTAAGTAAACCACCCTGCACCTGACTCCTCTAGCACTAATATTTTCCCAGAAGACTCCTCAGTCCCTTGTATAAATAGGCATCCTGTGGCTCAAAATAGTTCAAGGTGCATTTGGATCCCTGATGCATACACAAATAAGTAATCTGCCAGTCAGCGTGGGAAGCATGACATGAGTGGTTGAAACCACTACATGAAATACAAAAGTTCAGCAGAAGCCATCACTTCCTGTTGCTGAGATCAGGAAGGGTTCACGGAGAAGTTGGCTTTGAGCTGTGCCTTAAAAGACAGTTTGGAAAGGCAGGAGCAGTCCAGGGGGAAGAAAAGACTCTTATTAGAGACCAGCCATGCAATCTGAGCTCTAACGGAAGGGAGCAGGGAAATGGTGCGCTCAAAGCAGCACATATGGCAGGTTGCATTCTGTGCACACTGGCATCTGGCAGAGGGCAGATGTTTCCTGAATGTTCATGCTCTGATGGACTTACGTAGAGAGGACAAAGCCAGGAGACCAGTGAGGCAACTGAAATGGTCAGTGGGCGTGTAAGGTGCCAAGGCCCAGAACCAGGTGACGGCAATGGAAACAGGCAAAAACCCGTGACAGACCTAGGGGAGAAGAATTGCCTTGGGTGGAAATTGAGGCCATCTCAGAGGTTGTGCACCTTCTTCCCTTTATATTCTTGACACCATGGTTTCCTGTGGATTCCCACACAAATCTTGAGGTAGAATTATGAGCAATGCTGTCAGCAGTTTCACTTTTAATTGCCATTGAATTCCTACGTGGACATGTGCCTCTCACTCAGAAATCTACCTGCAAAGCACAGGACTTCATTTCACTTTTGGTTCACTCCTCTGACGTGATCCTTCCCCAAAGTGTCCTACGTGGCACACAATCACCAACTGTCACATGATTGCTTTGCTTCCGCAGGGGAAGCCCAGGACACAGTTACTATGCAAATCGGATTAGTCCAGCCTGTAAACTGAACCTTTGATCAAGGGCCGGGCAATTCTACCCCTGAAATCCTGTTCATCCCTCAAGGCTAGTACAAATGTCCTCTTCCTTCTCGCATAATCCCCACCACCTGTCGGACCCCTGTCAGCAGTTACCTATCCCCTTTAGAACTCTCGGTGTCCTCCAAGACCCCTCCCTCAGCTCTCCTCTCTCTAGGCACTTGAGGGCTGGGGATTCTTATTTATTCTTATTCTTATTTATTGGTCCCAGTGCCTCACACAGTACCACACGTGTGGCATTTAATTGGCAGTTCTTGAATATTCATTAAACTTCGCCGCTGGCCATTAGTAGAATGACTCATATCCCCCATCAACATGGGTAAGGTTAACACTTGGGATTTTAAGAGACTTCTAGTTCCACTTCCCAGTTTTCTTTTGCTTCTCCTCTCTATGCAAGCCAGGAGGAAAAAAAGACCAGTTCAGGGGTGGATGCCAAAATGCAGAGCCTTACAGAGGGAACAGACAGGAGGGAACAGACAGGAGGGACAGATCTCAGACACATTTTGAAGAAATTGAGAGACAGTGTCTGACTATAAGTCAGGTATTGTGAAGAAGGAAGGAAATGCCTTTTTAAAAATATTTTTTAGTGCTGTGATGTTCTGATTCAAAGATGACTCAGGCTTCAAGCCTGGATGATTGCATGATGGTGGTAGCTATTAACCATAAAAAGAGGAGGGACAACTTTGGGGAAGATGTTGATTTGATTTTGGATGGATTGAGTTTGGACTTTTGTCAGGACACTAAATGGAACATAAAGAAAACAGTTACGTTTTCACAGATGATGGGTGGATACTGCAGATCAGAGAGGACTGATCCTTCCTAAGGCATGGAAGGACTAAGACACTGGGACAATCTCATCACCCTCAAGCTCTTCTTTTTTTTTTTTTAATTTTTTTATTACTTCATAATATGGGGGTACAGATATTGTTAGGGTACCCTCAAGCTCTTCTTAAGGGGAAGAAGTCAACCTCCTGTGGCATGGGGGGAGTCTCTGAGGGCCATCCCAGAGCCTGGGGTATGCCCAAGAGAGAGGTCAGAGGTGTGTTTGAGGCTGAGAGAACAGTGTATGTCACTTTCAGAATGTCAGCCTTGTGACCACTCAGCAAAGAGATCAAGGCCTGGATGAGAATTCAGCAATTAGGGAAGATTTATGTTTCAATGTAAAACCCTTTATGTGCAACCATAGATTTCTCCTACAGAGATTTTTAAATGTCAAAATGCAATATTGACAGGTGAAATTTTAAAGCAAGATACATAAATGAAGGCCATACCTGACACTTAATGAAAAAGACATCAACCTCTCCTTCAGTTCAGCCTTTCTGTGCCTGACCTTCTCTCCCTGCCTTTGCCTACACTATTCAGATTATTGTCTTCAATTGAATCCAAGGAGCTTTTATTGCATGCTTGCAATGAATTATGCTGTGGGGGCACACAGAGAAAGAGGAAACAGCCTCTTCTTTTAGGGACCTTACAATCTCATCATAGATGCCTGCCATACATGCAGTAAGCTATTGACCACCATTGCAAGGCAGCACAGGTACTGACATGGCATGTGGGTGACCTGGTTTCCTGGAGGAGATGAACTGGAAGTGGACCCTGAATGAGGGGTAGAATCTAAAAGGAGGAGGGGGCAGCAGTAACAAAGTCATAGAGGAATATTGGCATCGGCACACGGGGGAAAATGGCTGTGATTTAGTTAGTTGGAGTGGGGCCAGACTGAGGAGAGGTGTATTTAGCTGAGATGTTTTGGTTGCAAGTAATAGAAACCACCTTGAACAGGCTAAACTATATAACATTGTGGTTCGAGCCTAGATTCTGAAGTCAGATGGCCTTGGTGTGAATCCTGATTTCACCCACTGCTAGCTGTGTAACCACAGGCAAGTTACTTAATTTCCCTGTCCCTCAGTTTCCTCTTCTGTAAAATGAAGTAATACATGGAGTTATTGGGAGGATTAAATAAGAAAATTTGAGTAATGTGACTCTGGAACTCCACCTGGCAGATACTTAACATTCAGGAAGTTTTATCCTTATCGTTGATAATGTTGGTATGATGTTGACAATAATGATGATTAAGCAAAGGGGAAGTTATTATAATATAAGCACAGGGATATCTTATGGAATTCAAAGTAAGGAATGCCACTAGGTTTCCATATGGGACTAGATCAGGGAAACAGAAAGCCACCAGGAATGAAGACCCCATCTTCCCTTTCTGTTTCTCTCAGGAGACCTGCACCATGTTTCTCTTTCCCTACAGGCTGGCCATCCCTGTTTCTCTACCCTCCTGGTAGAATATGATTGCTCTGAGCTCCTGAGTTTGTATGTAACCATCCTGACTACTGGAAGAGAGTATTGGTTGCCTCTAATTCATAATTTTAAACTTTCAGGAGGGAAATCTCACTTGTCCAGATTGAGTCAAGTGTCTGCTTCTGGTCAAATCAGCTGGGGCTAAGGACAGAGTCAAGCACTACAATTGGGACTGCCCATCTGGTAGACAGGAGTGGGTTCTCAGCAAAAGAGATGACCCTTGAGCTCAAAAGACACCTCAAAATATCTAGGTGTCTATTAGAGCACTCTGGGCTGAGGAATATGATGTTTATTGCAGTGGTATTCCTCTAGGAATTCCAAAGGAGGGTGTCTGGTAAACAACCATTGGAGCCTCAGGATTTGAGTGAGAAAATGAGTATATTCTATACTTCAGACTTTATTAAGGATAATGTTTGGGAAAATTCCACTCCAAATGTGTCTCCGAAATAGATCTTTGTAGTCCAGGAGTGAAGATAAGTTATGCATATGTAGCAGAATATCATTTTGATGTATTAACAAATGCATCTCTTCCTAAGAAAATTGTCTATTACCCCATGACTCTACCCTTTTAGGGCAGCAAGCCATGAAGGATCTACAACTTCAAGGAAATTGACAAACAAAAACAAAACAGTCAACTCAGATGTGTAGCTTTTGCTTTTTAAAAAAATGATTTGGAGGAAATCAGATCAAGAAGGAAAATAATGAAGATTAGAGTGGAAATTAATGAATTAGAGAATAGAAAACCAAAGTTAGTTCTTTGAAAATACCAACAAAATTGACAAATAAAATAGAGAGAAGACAAATTAGTAAAATCAGGAATGGAAGGAGACATCACTACTAACCTTATAGAAATAAAAAGGATTATAAGTGAATATCATGAACAATTGTATACCAAAAAATTAGATAACTTAGATAGTTATCTATCTTTCATATCTCATCTTTCTTATCTTTCTAGGAGAAATTCCTAGAAAGGCACAAAGTACTGAAACTGAGACAAGAGAAAAAGAAAATCTGCTGTATCAAAAAGTCCCAAAACGATGAATGTCGGCATGGATGCAGAGCGATAGGAACACTCCTACACTGCTGGTGGGACTGCAAACTAGTGCAACCTCTGTGGAAAGCAATATGGAGATACCGCAAAGAGATACAAGTAGATCTACCATTTGATCCAGCAATCCCATTACTGGGCATCTACCCAAAAGAACAAAAGACATTCTATAAAACAGATATCTGCACTCAAATGTTTATAGCAGCACATTTCACAATCGCAAAGATGTGGAAACAACCCAAGTGCCCATCAATATATGAATGGATTAATAAAATGTGGTATGCCATGTATACCACATATAAAATGTATACCATGGAGTTCTACTCAGCCACAAAAAACAATAGTGATCTAGCAACTCTTATATTATCCTGGACAGAGCTGGAGCCCATTCTACTAAGTGAAGTATCCTAAGAATGAAAAAACAAGCACCATATGTATTCACCATCAAATTGGTATTAACTGATCAACACTTAAGTACACATATAGTAATAACATTTATCAGGTGTTGGGCAGATGGGCGAGGGAGGAGGGGTTGGGTATATACACACCTAATGAGTGTGGTGCACACCGTCTGGGGAATGGACATGCTTGAATCTCTTACTCGGATGGGGCAAGGTCAATATACATCACCTAAATATTTGTACCCCCATAATATGCTGAAATAAAAAAAAATTAGTACCAATTTTAAAAAAGAAAAAGAAAATCTGAATAGATCTGTAACAAGGGAAGAGATTGAATTAGTGGAAAAACTACCCACAAAGAAAAGCCAGTGCTGGGATGGCTTTACTGGTGAATTCTACCAATAAATTAAGGCTAAGAACAGAAAATACTCCCTGGGACTATTCATTTATTAACAAATATTTGAGAACCTACTGGATATTAGGTAAAGGGTTACAATATTAATAGTAGATGAGACAAAGTCCCTGCTGGCCAAGGCTTGATTTTTCATGGGGGGATTTGTAGTCAAGGCACAATTTGTGATCCACTGCCAAGGGAAGCTATTGTGAACTCATGGAGTCCTCAAAGGACTTCATGGAGAGCTGGGTCTGTGTGTCCCACAACTGCTTCTCTGCAGTCACCTCCACCCATGCTCACATCTCCTCTCTCCTCGCCCCTGCCCTCCTACTCGCATTGTTTGCTCCCCTTGGTTGAAGCAGCCAGCCCTGCTATTCAGAAATGAGTACACATACCCTCTTTGCTGCTAACCACGCTGCAGTCCCCAGCCATCCTGAAAGCTATAGGACACAGGAGTGGAAGGTCTGTCCTGGGTCTGTTCTTAAAGTGTGGATCATCAGAGATCAGAAGAGGACAGGAGGTCATATTCTCCCTCATCAACCCATCCCAATCTCCAGTCTCTCCCTGGCATCTTGTGCTCCAGATATTGAGGACATCGTTCCCAAAATGCTGCTGGAGACTGGCTCCCTCCTACCCGTCACTGCACCTGTGGGGGCCAAACTTCCCCCAGCCTCTGGTGTAGAAAGGGCGGAGGAGCCTTAATCATCATTCTCCTGAAAATCTAGTGACACTCAAGACCAGAATGCCCCTGGGGTCTGAATGTTTTCTGTAAGAAACACTTGCACCCCTCTCAAAGGCCCTATAACCTTTTCTCATCCTTTACAACCCTCTTCCATAGCCAGTGGAAGCTTCATCTGGGTTCACAGTGACACTGTACGAGTGTGGCTGGAATGCCCTCTGGGGATTAACAGTGGGTGGCTGACCTGGCTGCAGGGCATGTGTCCCATGCAGTCACGCAGGGCCCTGCACTTAGAAAAGCCCAGTGCTTGGTTTCATGCTCTGCTGTCACTATCTTGAAAATCTTAATTTTTTTAAACCAAGGAGTCCATATTTTTATTTTGCACTGGGCCTTGCAAGTTATGTAGACAGTCCTGCAGGGTTGCAATGTGCACCTTTGGGAGGGGCTTTTCTGTTGTGTTTCTGAGCCTGGTTGGAGTAGTGATTAATCACCTGGCTCTGGGGCCAGACAGCTGGTATTGGAATCCTGGCTCCTTTACTTCCTAGTCCTGTGATCTTAAAAGTTCCTCAACCTGTCAATTTCTTTATCTGTAAAGTGCGGGTGATAATAATAGCATGTATCTCCTAGGCTGGCTGAGAGAATAAAATATGTTAACCCATGCGAAACACTCAGAATGGCGCCTTGGAACATAGCAAAAATCTGTGCAGAGTTAGCGGTTTCTGTCGTGTGGCTTTTCCAAGGTCAGATTGCTCTGTATCTTTCAGCAGTGTATCTTGCACGTGGTGGTGAATCTGACTATCGAATTGAATTATCAGTAGTTCTGCAATAGTCTCTGTCACGAAGACTGCCGCAGACTGCTGTGGGCGGTGTGGGTGTGGAAGGAGGGGCAAGCCCTGCCTCAGCCCCGCCATCAAGCAGAGCTTCTTGTCAGAGCTCCCTTTTCCCTAAGTCCACAGACATCCACCTCTTAAACTCAGGTTTTCCCAAGTGTGGGCCATGTACCCCCAGACAAGATGATTTTAGGTATCACATAGACGCAGCATCAAACAACATCAAATCTCATAGCGAGAGAGTTATGCATGTTTTATATCCTTTCATTCCACTGATTACATATGGGAGAAAGTCTTCATTCAGTGTTGCTAAGTTTTTAACATCTCTCACATCCCCCTTGCTAATGAATTTTCCCTTTTTAATAAGAAAAAGACAGGCCTGTGACTTAGAACCTTCAGCAAGCCACGGTATCTAGTTGGAATTTTAAACACTGTTATTATATTCTCAATACAAATTTACTTCTAGGATTAATTTACGAATACAGAAACTGGTTTCCCATTTAAGGTAATGGTCTAAAGTTTCTGATGGGTAGCAAAATAACATGTGAGAGAGTCTAAGGGTGCTTAAAAATGAGAAGATACCAGCAAAGAAACACAGGGCTATGGCCAAAAACAAAATGGGAAGTATGAGGACGGTGGAAATCAGCTCAGGGCAGCTTAACGTCAACTAGCATCAGCATCAACAACATGATTTCGATCACCGAAGCATAATATGATTTATGCACACTTGGAAGAGTGGCAATAAACTGTAGGGAAAACTAGGGAAGAAGTATGTGGCAAGCACTGTGCCCCGTGATGGCAAACAGAAGTGCAGCTTAATATAGCTCAGGATGAGACTGTTTCCAGGGAGTTTCTCACAGGGAAACCTGGGCAGAGTAGAGTGAGGGAGTAAAGGGGTTTTGGTTTTGTAAAAAAGAGGAACTCGCAAGCCTGCGTATTGGGGAACATGTGGATTCTTCAGATATGACTGTGATAGTGGAGAAAATTAAGCATCCTGATGAGCATTCACATCACATCCCTGTCCCTGTGGTTGTATTGCCACAGCCTGGACAAAGGCTGAAGTTCTGCTCCTGGTGGTCTGGACGATCTGGCCCAGAGGGAGTAATTGCAGCCTGTTGCTTTATTGTGGAGAGTGAATCAGCAAGTCAGCAGTTTCCTTTTTAGAAGCATATTTATTTAAGTTTTTTTTTTTTAAGTGAATGTAAAGAATAAAAGAATGTGAAGGTGACCCAAATATGGGGGAAAGTGTGCAGGTGTGTTTGTTCCCCAGCCCTATCCCATCCATTCTCCATCCTTTTCTGTCTTGCTGTATCCTCGGCCTGCGTGGGCCGTGTCACTATGTGTCTTGCCCACTGGCTTCTGGCCGGGGATACTCTCTGGGGACCGCGAGCAGGAGAATGAGGGAAGAAGAAGAGTGAAGTCGATGCTGTGTTCCTGGCGCCCTCCCTGCAGGTTGCTGCTGGCTGGCTGTGTCCCGAGACTGCCGGCCCAGAGTCCCCTCTGTCTCAGGTTCTGGTGCTCCCCGCACAACCTTGCCTCTCTAGGCCCAGGGTAGCAGCAGCCTCCACTGCCACTGGCCTAGAGGAACTGCACTGTCCTCGTGGTTTCCCACAAAGATTGTAAGTAGTCCTTGTATCAGCCCCTTTTGTGCGGCCACAAAAGAATGCCTGAGGCTGCGTAATTAATAAAGAAAAGAGGTTTGCTGGGCTCATGGTTTTGCAAGCTGTACAAAAGCGTGGTGCCAGCATCTGCTCTGGTGTTGGCTTCAGGGAGCTTCCAGTCACAGTGGAAGGTGAAGGGGCAGCAGGCGCGTCCCGTGGTGACAGAGGGAGCAGGAGAGGGAGGAGGAGGTGCCAGGCTCTTCTGAAGAGCCCGCTGTCTCCATGGACTAATAAAAGAGAACTCACTCAATATCTCAGGGAGGGCACCAGGCCCCTCATGGGGGACCCGCCCTCGTGACCCAAACACCTCCCACCAAGACCTACATTCAACACTGGAGATCAAATTTCAACACCAGATTTGGCAAGGCCAAACATCCAAGCCACATCAGGCCCCTCTATTAAATCTTGCTCAAATTACCCAATTTTATTGTCCCATCTGTTTTTTGGTAAACAAGGTTATTTATAAAGAGCAAAGATTGGGAAACACTAGCCCCAAGAAAATCTATGTGTCTTCCCCAAAGATCCCTCTGATCCCTCAAACTCTCCAGCCATCCTGAGGAGGCAATGGTAAGGGCTGGTGAATGGTACCATCTTCCTCACCTACCTCCCCTCTCTGTTCCAAGCACTTCTTTTCAGTTGCTATTTTAATACAGAGAATTCGATATCTACTGTTTTCTACAATTCTACAGAATGTAAACCACACTTTTTTGTATATAACAGAATTCCATTCCAATAAAACAATTAAATGATTCAGATATTCCTTGAAGTTTTATTTTTAAAACTTTTTTTTCTGTACGTCTGTCTATTGGATCCTAAGTACAGATGCCTGACGATATGAGGCAATTGCAGTTAAGAATGAAGAGGAAAGCTAAAAATGGTATCTATGTACAACTGGCAATGGAAATCAAGTTCTGTAAAATGAATCATCTTTCCCCTCCAAGGTAGCTCATTATGGAGAAAACAACCAAGAGTTTTGCCTTCCTCCTTAGCGGTGATGGTGTAGAAAAAGTTGCACAGACACACACCCCCTCACCACACCTCACTCAAGAAAATCCAAGGAGATGTGTCCTGCCCAGGCTTCCATCATACACAGGCTATTTTCAGGTCGTGAAAAACAGTCACGCTTGCTTGTAAGTTCACTGGCTCAGGTAAGCAGACCGTCTGTTTACTGAAAGAGAAGAGCAACAAGAGGGCAGTTTCTTGGCTGGTCGGGAGAGAGGGCTAGGAATTGTGTGGTTTCTGAGTTCCCATGACGGCTGGTGCAAGAAGTCTGCAGTGATGTCATCTGCAATAGGAGCCAGTTCCTGTGGTTCAAGGGCCCAGGGGTGGTGAGATTAATAATATAAATGCCTGCTAAAGGCAGGGGAAAGGGGAAGTGGATTCAGAGCCACACCCATGAATGTGACCAGTGACGCATTTGAAGTGGAGACTAAGGATGAGGAAATATGCTATGAGAAAACTTTGTTCCAATGGAATCTTCCATAGAAAGCAAATATATAAAACAGATAAAACGGAGTTTCTTTATGGCATTAAAGCCCCACTCCCCGCCCTTTGGCTTCCTTCCTAACATCCTTAACCCGAGATGGAGGAGGTTCGGGAAAACCCTGGGTCCTTGTCGTCCGTTCCTAAGACAGTAATCGCCATGATGAGATGAACCTCAACAAGCATCGCACCTGGGGTCAGGACTGGCCCTCGGGGTGTGCGTGTGTGTCTGGAGCGGGGGTGTGGGTGGGGAGGTGGGGGGTGGATACTGGGGCTTACTTGTCATTGACGGGCAAAGGGGCGGTGCAGAACTTCCCAACAATGGTGGTCCGGTCTCTTTTCCAAACCCGGCTGGAAGGCTGAAACTTCAGTTTCACTTGGTTTATCTGGCACTGTGGGTTGGTGTGGGCCATGACTGCTTTCCCCTGGAGTTCCTGCTTAGGTCTGCAAGGGAAAGGGAAAGGGAAATTCATGACTGGGGCACGGCACTTACTGCCGGTGCTTCCCCAGGGCTCTGCTGGTAGCACTGGTTGCTGTGACACACAAAGGACAAAGGGGTTACTCCTTACCACGGCCCTTTGTGTCACCCGTACCAGCCCCGCCCCACACACCTACAGCTTTGAATACGACCCAGAAAATAGTTGTTGATTTTTGAGAGTAAACAAGTAGACACTGCAGCAAAATAGTAGATCTTGGCTTTTCACATCTGCAAAAAATGTCCCTCCTTCTTGGATTCCTAGCTGGAGAAGATCTTCACTTTCAGATCCAATTACCTGGAAGTAGACTCCTCTTTTCAGACAGCTCAGTTCAAAGAATTCTGTGTAAGGACTACTCTGTGTTAGGCTAGATATGAATGTGTGGTGGAAACAGCAACAACAACAAAACAGGCCCTGAAGCCAGACAGAGCCGGGTGGAGCCCAAGTTTTGTCTCTTTCTAGCTGTGTGGCTTTGGGCAAGTTACCTAACCTGGCGTCCCACGGCACTGGTATAAACGCCAGCTTCCCTACACGCTATGAGCTTGAACCACAGGGTTTGGCACATACTCACTTCAGCCCAGGGGCTCAGCGTGACAACGGAATCCAGGTCTCTCTTAACCCCCTTCTCAAACTCGCCCCTCAGATTCCCCATCAGTTTACAAGATTCAGGCAGCGCCTTGGCCTGAGACAAAAATGAGGGGCCGACCTAGTGGGGCCACTCCAAAAAGGGCTGTGGGACCCAAGACAAAGGCACGAAGTGGTGAGATTCAAGTGGGAGGAAAGAGACCTGGCCTTAAAGCCCCACCCTGGGCACAGGCACAACCCCCGGCAGAGCCCTGAGGGAGTTCCGTGGGGGGTGGGAAGGAGCCTGCAGCAGCCAGGGAGGGAACGTGCCCCCGGGACCTGGTCTGGGCTCCTGACCCCTCCCGTCCCTCCCTGGGCTCTGAGGCAGCAGGGACTAAGAAAGGGGACGGGGAGGAGGCACTGCTTCCCCCCACACCGCCACCATGCAGTGGGAGGGACTGTCCTCCCCAGCTTGGTTCCCTGTCCTTTCTGGTCTTCCCACAGTAGTAGTATGTCTTCTTTGTGTTCTTTTCAGCCCAGAGTTAGTCATACGCTGTGTTTTTTTCCTTTTGAGGGAAGATCCTGTATTACTTTGTATAACAGCTGTTCCTTTTTTCTCCCAGAAGTATTATGAAATATTTCAAAGGGGCCAGGCACGGTGGTTCACGCCTGTAATCCTAGCACTCTGGGAGGCCAAGGCGGGAGGATGACTTGAGGTCAGGAGTTGGAGACCAGCATAAGCAAGAAGGAGACCCCTGTCTCTACTAAAAACAGAAAAATTAGCCGGGTGTGGTGGTACGTGCCTATAGTCTCAGCTACTCAGGAGGCTGAAGCAGGGGGATCACTTGAGCCCAGGAGTTGGAGATTGCAGTGAGCTGTGATGATACCATTGCACTCTGGCCTGGGCAGCAGAGCAAGACCTTGTCTCAAAAATAAATAAATAAAATAAAATCACAGGAAAAAATAAGATTGTTCCCTTTAACTGCTTAGATTGAGGAGCTTGTAATACATAAGGAATATGAAAGACAGTTTAAGTAAATAGTCTGGGGACTTGGCCCAGGTAAATTCTGCAATTAAAAGGAATTCTTGGGGTTGTCCAAAGCTATAGAAAGCAGGGAAAGACCACGCATAACCTTCTCCACATTTCTCCTCTACCCACCTCCCTGTCAATTTCTGATCTGCAAGATCAAAAAATTAAGGAATTGAAGATGGAAGTTAATCATGTTCTGGTAGCCTTCTTCAAAAGCCTTATGGAAAGCTCTTTCGGAAATGGGGGTAGCTCGAGTCTGTGGATGTCCATTTGAATTACTAGGGGAGATTTGAAAATATAGCCCTGAAGCCTAAGCCCAGAAACTCTCATGGGATTGGTCTGCGGGGGCTTGGCATCTGGAATCAGTATTTTTAACTCCCACCAGTGTTGTTGGATGTACCAACCAGCTGGAGAGCTGATGAAAACACCCTTCTAGAAGTCACACAACCTTGCACTGATTGTGGGATGCACTCAGCTTGCTGATACCCACCACAATCTGCACGGCTCCCCGGGCACCTGGAGGCTGTGTGACCCTGGGTGAGTTGGGAGGAATGCTGGCTAGTGGCAGGGTATTTGGGAGGCGAGAGGTGCCTTCCTCCCAGTGGAAACTTGTCTTCCCTCACAGCATGGCTCATGTCCAACTCTGCAGCCTCAGAAATATTTCCCAACCCAAATCTGATCTGGTCACTCTCCTGTTTAAAATTCCCAATGGCTCCCCAGACTACAGTCGAGATGAAAACCTAAATCCCTACTGTGTCCTTCAGGGCCTGGTTAGTCTGTCCCTGACTTGCCTCTGCGGCCTCCTCCCACACCACAGCCACAGCCCCGGCCCTGGGAGCTCCTGCAAACCCTTCCCCTTCCCGCTCATCACTTCCTCAGACTCGGTCCGGCTCTGTCTCATGTGCTCTCACGGCATCGGTCACCCTGACAAGTGTACATTGCAGTGTGTGTGCACTCGTCACTTCCCCGTTGCGCTCGATCCATTCCCCTGCAGGCTCCCTTGCCAGCGGGTTCTGGGAGCTCTAACCCATGGGGGCACACACAGCTCTAACCCATGGGGCCACCCCTTTGGGCAGGGCTTCCAGAGGGGCAAGCTTGCTGTGCAGGTCTAGCTCCTGCCAAGCAGCCTTCCCCATGGCCCCAGCTCCCACTGGGCGGGCTCCAGGGCTTTGCCAGTTGCACCCCTTTCCTAATCCCTCTAGCGCTAGGGTGGTCGTGGGACACCTACTGTCGCTAATCTCTGCAATGCCTCCCCATCTCCTATGTGGCTTTCCAGCTCCTTCGACCCACTTATAATTACTTCACTGTGTTAAATTCCTTCTCTTGGACCTCCTGGCATGGGCTGTGTTTTTTTGACTGGACCCTGACTGAGTCAGTGACATTTTCTGATCAGTCTGTGTCCTGCTAGCTTGCGAGTAACCAACCAATTGCTTTTTCAAGAAACATGCACCAGCCAGGTGTGGTGGCTCATGCCTGTAATCCCAGCATTTGGGGAGGCCAAGGCAGTAAGATCGCTTGAGGCCAGAAGTTTGAGACCACCCTGAGCAATGTAGCAAGACCCTGTCTCTACAAAAAAATAGAAAAATTATCTGGATGTAGTGGTATACACCTGTAGTTCCAGCTACTGGGGAGGCTGAGGCATGAGGATTGCTTGAGCCCAGGAGTTGGAGGATGCGGTGAGCTATGATCACACTGCTGTACCCAAGCTGGGGGAATGAAGTGAGACTCCTTCTCTTAAAAAATATAAATAAATAAAGGCACCACTGTTGCTGACTTTCTGTCCCCTGCAGGCTTGTGGCTCCCTACAGCTGAGGTTCTTTGCTCTCTCACTTCATGCCTCATCCCACCAGCCCACCAGCCCCCAGGCCCATGTCTGCTCCAACAAGGGAAGGAAATGATCAGTCCTAGTTTCAGGTACTAGAACCACCCAGCATCAGGCCCCCCTGGCTGCTACTCTGGCCCTTCTTGCCCTCATTTGCTAACTGACCCTCTGCCTCTGAGTCTGTTCTGCTGACCAACCTACACTGCCTGGAGTGGGTGCTCCCCGGGCTAGTGACTGAAGCCTCTGGCTGCCCCGCCTGGCTTCCTGAGCACTGATTCCTACATCCTAACCACCTTTTGAGACACCCCATTACTGCTGCCTGCCTGCCTCGTCTGCTGTCATCTGAATATACTGTGCTAGGACCCAGTTCTGATCCCAAATCTGGGACAGTTCCCCAGCACGTGTCTGTGGGTGGGTCTATAGCAGGTGCTGCGCCAGCCTAGTCGGCTGCCCCCATGAGTGATCACACAGGCCTGACCTGGGATGCCCACGTGTGCACCTGTATAAAATGAAAAGGCAACTAACTCCCAAGGAGAGGGGTCAGCCATGTGGGACACTTACGTACATGGTGATCTTGACCGGGGAGTTGACATTACTGCTAAGGAAGGTGACCTCAATGTTGGTGTCCTTGTTTCTCGGCTTCTGCAAGTAAAACTCCACGAGGCTGTGATACACTAGGAAACCAAAGCACATCAGAGACTGAGCCAGAGGGCAGAAGTGTGATGAGCAAAACACCCTAGAGATTAGCCATGCTGTTGGGAATCTCAGCTCTACCTCTTGGTAGCTTGTGCCGTGGAGCAGATGGCCTATCAGCTCAGACCCTAAGTCTCCTCACGTGTAAACTGGGGTAATAAAAACAGACACCCACAGGTCCGAATGAGATTTAAATGGTTTAATATACATAAAGTCCTCAGGACAATTCCTATGCCTAGGAAATATTCAGTGTTAGTTTTTATTACTACTTTTAATGCTAGAATGTTCCACTCCTCCCTATTTGGTGACATTATCATGGTGGTGTGATAGTGAAAGAGCCAGAAAAGATCTGTCATATACTGTTATTGGTTTTTTGTTTGTTTTGTTTTTTGTTTTTGTTTTTTTAGCCAGCACAATGTCAATGTACTTTATTTTTCCCTTTTCACACATCTTCTCTACGCTTCTGCTACCTAAGAATCCCAGGCCTGGGATCTTTGCAGTCACTATCAGGTAGGTCAATTACAGATGCTAAGTGTCTGTAATTTCCCTTTCTTCCTGAAAAGTCAGAGAACTGAGACTAATTTAAGAAATCTCAGTTACAGTCCTCATTGCCAGTTTCAGAAGGCCTAACGTGTAGCTGTCAGAAGTTTCCACTTGGGAAAGGAGCATATTCTCCGTGCTTACTGGGATTGCCTGCTGTAGAAATCCCCTTGTTGTAACTAGCACAGGTTCGCCTTAGAGAGAGAATCTACCTTTATTTATAAACATGGTATTTCTGGTTTCCTGATTAGTAGACTTGTGACTTTCCCTCAGCAGGGACCTTAAAGTTTAACCTCCACGCGTTCCCCAGGCTTTCCCGCCATGTGCATTCCTGGCCGTGCAGACGCAGAGGGGCCAGTTCAGGTTGCTGCGGACCAGGGCGGCACTGCCTCCACCTCCAGACTCAGCACCCCCTGCCGGCTGGCTCTCATGGGGGTGCTGGCCACGAGAGTAGCCCAGAAGCACGGCCGAAGACAGCAGGTTCCCTGAGCAAAGCAGACAGCGTGGAGGCAGGTGGTGGGGAAAGAGTTTAGATTGGGGAGTCAGAAGACTTGACCCTTTCGCTGGCCTTACAGCCTGGGGCAGGTCACTTGGTCTCTCAGACCCTGTCCTCACTCCTCCATCTCAGTGGGTGGCCAAATGAGCCAATACATGTGAAAAGCCCACAGTTGACTCTGTGGGCTTTTTTACAAAGTAACCCACTTTGTTCATAAGAGATGGCCATGAATTCTCTCTGGCAGGAAGGTAGAAACACCCCAACTATTCTCCTAAATTCTCTGATTGGCTAAGGGAAGGGAACTATTACTTCTTGAGTCGCAATCACTGCGCTGGTGACCTCCTGTACACTGCTTTATTTTATCCTCGCAATTGATGCTTTGAAGTAGGTACTGTTATTGTTCTCATTTTCTGCATAAGCATATAAAGGTTCAGAGAGGTTAAGTAACTTGTTCCTGACCACATAGCTGATAAGTAGAGAAGCTGAGACTCAAATCCAGGCTTGTGTGAGGAGGAGTCTGAGCTCTGAGCTCCACACCCCACTGTACTCCGCCTTCTAGTGCCACGAAGACGTACCCACAAAGGTCCCTCCACTAACTCGACACAAGCTGATTAGAAAATCAGTTAAAATTCAGATATCTGGGCCAGGCACGGTAATCCTAGCACTCTGGGAGGCCGAGGCGGGTGGATCGCTCAAGGTCAGGAGTTTGAAACCAGCCTGAGCAAGAGTGAGACCCCCGTCTCTACTAAAAAGAATAGAAAGAAATTAATTGGTCAACTAAAAATATATAGAAAAAATTAGCCGGGCATGGTGGTGCATACCTGTAGTCCCAGCTAGTCGGGAGGCTGAGGCAGGAGGATTGCTTGGGCCCAGGAGTTTGAGGTTGCTGTGAGCTAGGTTGATGCCACAGCACTCTAACCCGGGCAACAGAGTCTCAAAAACAACACCACCACCAAAAAAAAAAAAAAAAACCCAATTCAGGTATCTGTATAATTTATCATCTAAACGAGCATACTTTTGTCCTGTACACACAAAAAAGAGACAGGACCCCAGGATAACAAGCATAAGCCAAGAAGTATGGTCACCCTAGTTAACATGCACATAGCGTACGGAACAGTGGTGGTTTGGCTTGTCATGTATTTCATGGATTCTAAGACATGATTTTCTTTCATGTTGTTTACCATCACCGGCATCTTTGAAGAAATGTGGTTAGGAGCAACAGTGAGCAGCTGGAACGTGTCCGTATGGGGGAAGGAGGGCAGAGTGCCAGCCTCAGTATCCCTCTGGGACCCTGACTTAGGCAGCTTGCCAGGGCGGGAGGCACGTAGGGTAGACACAGAGGAGGGGGAGAGAAGGGTGCAGGGGGAGGGGGACGGAGGGCACTCCTGAATACCGCTCCAGGGAGAACAACGCCCACTGGAGGGCTTACTGCAGGGGCTGGGAGGAACTAGGATGGGGACCTAGACAGCAAGGCGCCCCCACCTCCTCACTGTAGAGCGTCGGTTGGGCTCACTCTATAAGTTATGGTTCAGACCAGGAGCAGCCGCCCCACCTCCCGTGACACCTGCACCTTGTCCTTCACCCCACCTCAGCTACACACGGGGCCGGACACGGCGCAAGCTGGAGCCCCGGACTCTTCCAGCCGGCACATCGGCAGAGCTGGGCTCACGCGTTTCCCCCCTACTCACCGCAGTATGGGGCGCTGGAGGTGGTCATGAGGTAGACTTTCACTTCCTTGGGAAGCGGCTCTATCTTTATACCATTTTCTTCCGCCAGTCCTGGGAATAAAGAGGCAAAGACAGCAGACAGTCAGGAGGCCATTCCCAGGTCCCACGCCACCCAGCCCTGTATTTATTAATCCGTACACCCACTTCTTCCACAGACACCCACACTGTACGCTCGTGATGTGCCGAGCTCTGGGGTGAAGCCCAGTTCCCACAGACTCAGTCAAGTGGGGGATAAACCCACATGTAAACAGGAAGTACGTTCTTCAGGTCACCTGGCCCATTCTTGGTAGGTGATTATAGGAAATCTGAAAGTATGTCTCTAACTTGCAACACCGATCTATATGATAGATTTTTTTTTTTTTTTGAGATAGAGTCTCACTTTGTTGCCCAGGCTAGAGTGAGTGCCGTGGCACCAGCCTAGCTCACAGCGACCTCAATCTCCTGGGATCAAGCAATCCTTCTGCCTCGGCCTCCTGAGTAGCTGGGACCACACACATGTGCCACCATGCCTGGCTAATTTTTTGTATATATATTTTTAGTTGGTCGATTAATTTATTTCTATTTATAGTAGAGACAGGGTCTGGCTCAGGGTGGTTTTGAACTCCTGACCTTGAGCAATCCGCCCGCCTCGGCCTCCCAGAGTGCTAGGATTACAGGCGTGAGCCACTGCACCCGGCCCATATGATGGATGTTTTCATGGCACTTGTGTCCTGTGCAGTGGAGCAGAGTGAAGCGGGAAGTGCTTGACCTGCAGCCTAGTGGGTGGCCAGTGGGGAGAAGGCGTCCCGGGCAGAGTGTGGTTAGGACAGAGGCATGGGGGCTTGGAAGCAAAATAGTCAGCATTCCGGGCTGTTCCGTGCAAGGAAAGTGCAGGGAGAGGTGAGGCGGGCAGACGGCGGGAGGTGGCTGTTACAACATCGGGTCCATCGCATCGGGGGAAACTCTGACATATGCCCCGTGAGTAGGACATACTGTTGGCTTGTTGGAACCTGGTAGGCGACCCTACTTTAACACTTTTGTCAAGCTGGTATCCATTTTATTCCTGTAAGCCACAGCAGGCTGCTGCAGTTCTGAGTGGCAGCCAGGGGCACCGCAGAGGGGAGAGTGTGGGAGGTGGAGGGACCATTTCCACTATCCAGGATTTTTTTCCTGGAGCTCTTAGTCCTAGATGACCCCAGGACGTTCACAGCAACGGTCTGCACAGGTGAGTTAGAGGCCAGATCCCCGGCCTTCCTGGAGTCCTTTCCTCACACAGGCCTGGATCATCCAGGAGGGTGCACAAGCCCCCGGCAATGAGGCATCCCTCCGGCTGGCATGGGGCCACACACCCTCACGCCTCTGAGGCGGGTCTGTGTGCCACTCTAGGGGATTCTCCACAACGCATGGACTTAGGGTCTATGAAGAGCTGGAGGATGGCTGGCCTAGCAAGAAGGATCTATGGAAATATGAGTGTGGGGACAGGGGCTTGGACCATACCAATGTTTCTGGAGAGTGTCCTGAGGCTGGACTTGCAGGCGAGGCCCTGCGTGTGGCCCCCGGTGTGCAGAGCAGACAGCAGGAGAGAGGGTGGGGCTGGGGCATGAGGCCAACACCTGCGCCCAGGAGAACAGGCTGAGCACCTCATCGCTTCATTTTCTTTTTCCCCCGATTGGCTCGACTTCTTGACCATAGGAGGCCAGGACATTAAGAGGTGACAACTGGGAGGATTTGAACTTTCCCCAAATGTCAAAGGTAGCCAAAGGAGTGACATTTTACCTATCCTCGGACAGGAAAGCAGAAAAGGGTTACAGCAATCCAGACATTGTCCAGCAAGGAAGGCCCTGTAGCTGTCACAGGGAAAGGCCACCAGCGGGCAGGAATTCTCCAGGGCACTGATGTAGAGATGCACAGCCCGCATGTGATCGCAGATCAGATAACTGTAACCTGAGCAGAGAAAAAACCACAACCAGGGTTTCAGTCGAGACTAAAGGAAAGTCCCTCCACGCTACTTACTGGAAGGCTATTGAATTTAATATTTATGCAAGATATAAATAAACAGGATGTCCCCTGAGCCGCATTTTTAAAACATGAGTGACATGGTTCCTGCATTGCCCCTTTTCCTTTTAATTTTCCTGCAGTACATAAGCTTAATCTATCAAGTAAATTGCTCAATTTGAGGCCCCTTCTTACATGGTCATGCAAACCCCCTTTCATAGAACGGCTGGAGTGTGCAGAGAGTTGGATTGGCTGACTCCACTGCAAGACAAGATCTGTATATATTTTTACTTTCATCATCACACATACAAGCTCATTATACCCAAACCAGCAATGAGATAACCAAGGGACTCAGCAGCAGTTCATGGCCAGTCTCTAAATCCAATGTGCTGAGGCTCACCTGGCCTTAGGTAAATAACTGACACACTAAATTTGCCAAATATCCCAATTTACCAAAAACTTGGTTTTGTTGTTGTTGTTGTTATTTACTATTTAAATTTGTAGCAACCCACCTTGGATGAATTGGCTGGGGCTAAGAAGTTCATAGTGAGACATAATTCCAGGCCTCTGGAGTCTGCAGACTCACCCTGCACCTTGAGACCCCCTCTCTGGGCCCTGCAATTGAGGCTGAGCTGTTGACTTTCTTGTTCCCTGTGGTTGGGACACTCTACGAAAAAGTTCCTTCCAGGGAGCTGGGGCAGAGACAAACTAAACCCTTCTCAAATTGTGTTATGAGTCAATGAAAATGCCACCGAAATTTTCCAAAGCCATTGCAACTAAACTATCCCATTTGATCAGAATTGCTGAAAATTTTATAGGTTATTAAAAGAAGCATGTTTTTGGAAAACTAGTAAATTTGGTAAAATAGATTAGTGGTTATTCAACAAAATTGTCAGAAGACTCCTTAAAATGTTCAAATTTTGGTAAAGCAAGAAAAGACTAAAAACATTTATTAATAATAAATAGAGGCCAGGTGCCATGACTCATGCCTGTAATCCTAATACTTTGACAGGCCAAAGCAAGAGGATTACTTGAGGCCAGGAGTTTGTGACCAGCCTGGGAAACACAGCAAGACCCTGGCTCTACAAAAAATTTAAAAAATTAAATTAGCTGGGCATGATGGTATGTGCCTGTAGTCTCAGCTACTCGAGAGGCTGAGATAAAACGGTCTCTTGACCCCAGGAGCTCAAGGTTGCAGTAAGCAATGATTACACCACTGCATTCTAGCCTGACAAAGTGAGACTCTGTCTCAAAATAAATAAATAAATAAAAGCCATAGTAAACAGAGATCAGCATTTTAAACTTCCACATAAAATCCTGATACATTGTCTATATTCATAATAAGAATATAAGAAAACTAAATGATCATTAATGCTTAGCTTTTGACAAATTTAATATTATTTAAAATAATGCTAAGAAGAACACATTCAATTAACATATTCAAAAATAACATTCCAGAAGAATATATTTAGAAGAGTAGAAATGTACATTCATTGAATGTGTTCAAAAAATTGTCCTAGCCAGACATGGTGGGGTACGTTTGTAGTCCTAGCAACTTGGGAGGCTGAGGCAGAAGAAGCCCTTAGCCCAGGGGTATAAGGCCAGCCTGGACAACATAGCAAGACCCCATCTCTAACAAAAAGAAGAACTAAATTAAAAAACACTTTTTAAAGATTATCTTTAAAAAAATTTTAGAGAAGTGTTAGATTTTGTAAATTTGACAAAATTATCATGCAGTGAATTGATCTTTCAGCTAGCTAGCTTTGGGCACATTGGCTCGATTCCGCCACAACTGGGTTCTATAGAGGATGCAGCTGCCATGGACTGTGCCACAAACCAGGGCCCAGGGAAAAATAGAGATTATTGGTTGCAATAACCTCTATGTTAGATCACAGCATTCTAGCCCAGTGACAGAGACCCTATCTTGAAAACAAACAAAAAACAATAATAATAAACAGAGATCAGCATTCTAAATTTTCATGTAAAATACTGATATCTTGGCTATATTCATAGGAAGAATATAAGAAAACGAAACAGTCCATTCTTAGCTGGGACGTGGCTTACTTAATCCATTCAGTATGTGCTGAGTAAGGCACCGTGGGACACAGCAAAGGACGCCGTCAGGAAGACGTCTGCAGCCCACACTGGCTGACTCAACGCGAAGGCTGTTGGTGGATTCCAATCTCTGGGGCAGCCAAACACCAACCCCCTCTGGCCTTCTGACCTGCGTAAATGGACGTGGGACAGCCAGGTTGGTCTTGGCCTCCGTTGACGAAGTAGTCCACGTGTCCGACGGGAATCCGGATACCCAAGTCTGGAAGGAGGCAGAGCTCCATTAACTTCCGTATTTCAGGGGGATATTTTCCAGGTCCCACCCAAGGGCCCACTGGCAGCAGAGCCCACCTCACTATTGAGTGCTGAGATTTTGCACCACAAGCCCTCCGACAGTTTTCTGAAGGGGGTTGTCCATGCCGAAGGAAACCAAACAAGAATCAATTTATAAGACACTCATATTTGCCTAAAATTTTTTATTTTTTATTTATTTATTAATTTTTTTGAGACAGAGTCTCGCTCTGTTGCCCAGGCTAGAGTGAGTGCCGTGGCGTCAGCCTAGCTCACAGCAACCTCAAACTCCTGGGCTCAAGCAATCCTTCTGCCTCAGCCTCCCGAGTAGCTGGGACTACAGGCATGTGCCACCATGCCTGGCTAATTTTTTTTTTTTTCCTATATATATCTTAGTTGGCCAATTAATTTCTTTCTATTTATAGTAGAGACGGGCTCTCACTCTTGCTCAGGTTGGTTTCGAACTCCTGACCTTGAGCAATCCGCCCGCCTCAGCCTCCCAGAGTGCTAGGATTACAGGTGCGAGCCACCGCGCCCGGCCCCTAAAGTTTTTTTAATCCTTTTACACAAGTTTTTACAAATCAGTAAATATGGTCAATTTCATCATTGAATAGTTTCTGTTTTCCTTGGAGGAATAGTTCGGATAAATATGTTTGGGGCCACATTTCTAGTCACCCACAAAACATGTTTTCTTGCTCTCCTAAGTGGAAATAGGATGTGGCCCAAGAGCTGGGTTTAAGAGAGAGACTGCAGCCTCATCGCATCCTGGTGACTGCGGCCCTGCCCTCCATCTCAGCTCATCTGGCACCTCAGACTGGGTCAGCCCCAAGTGCCGAAGACCCCGATTGTCTCCATCATATTGGCTGTCCCTGCTGTAAGACATTGACTGTGTGCTTTTTTTGTTTAGTGCCACCTACCCAAGGGTTAAGCCATGACCTAGAAACCATCCTGGAGTCCTGCCTTTCCCCCCTGCCCACATGCTGCCCTCCACACATCCCGTCGGGTCCACCCCCAGATATATTTCTCTCCATCTTTACTGCCACATCCTTTGCCCAAGCCACCATCATCTCTCACCCAGACCACCGCTGCAACCACCCATCTTCTCCGTGTGCCGCCCATGGTCCACTCGAGGCAGAGGAGCCTCAGGCCCCATCCTGTGCTCACTGGCACATCTTGCCAGGGCCGGCCTCCCTCCGTACCTCTTCCTCTCCCTACTGCACTCTAGCCACACACGAGGTCCTCTCTCCTGTCTCTGGACAAGCCACATCCTCTCCCCCATCCAGGCCTTCACTTTGGCTGCCCTCCCTTCCTGGAACGCTCTCCTCCCAGCTCTTCCCAGGAGTGGCTCCCTCTCACCCGCTAAGTCTCACTTCCCTGGACAGACTTTCCCTAGTAATCCTGTTTGAGCCACCCTCTCTCACGTCTCCTTCACTATAACAATCACGGTGCGTAACTACCTTGTCTGTTTTCTTGCACAGCTCCGCCACTGCAGGGCCTTTGCCTGTCTTTTTTTTCTGTTGTATCCTTAATTCCTAGCGTGGTACCTGGCTCACAGTGAGCGCCTAGTAAATATTACTGAATGAGGAGACGAGTGAGTGCCCACATAGCCGGTAAGCTCCACGTGGGCAGAGACCTTATTCGATGTCTTGTTCATTGCAGTGTTCTCGGTGCATACTACATAGTTCAATAAATATCGATTAAATAATAGAATAATTTTTTTTTTTTAGTCACATCAGGAAGAGGCTCCAACTTTGAAGGGGCCTGAGAGGCCTAACTCAGATAAATGGTGACCAAATAAGTCACCTATTTAGCAAATTTGGGAAAAGAAAACATTCACTTTATTAATTAGCAAGGTTAATTAATGAAACATGCCTAGGCAGGCCTGTGGGCTTTGGTTTCCCATCTGTGAAATGAAGGTGGGAAAGAGGGTTGGACGGTATGACTGCAGGGGTTTCTTCCAGAATCATGAACGTGTGAGTCTTGGATGCTAAAAGGAGGCATCTGACCAAAGGGAATGTGACAGGGACATCTCTCACTTGAACCGCAAGCTCCTCCGTCAGGGATAGAAGTCATTTCTCCGTGCTCCACCACACTGAGCACCGTGCCTGGCACACACTCCATGGGCACTTGATATGGACTAGATTGAACAAGATTGCCCACTGCCTTTCCCAGTTGGTCAGAAGAGCACAGTTTGATCAGAATGGAATGAGTGTTGCGGCGTCTTTCCTGTGTCGGTCACTATTGGAAGGGGATTCCCACTCTACACTGGACCAAAGAGCTGGCTTGTCCTCTGAGGAGGAGGGACGTCCTGACAGGCCTCTGTGCCTGGGCAGTGGAATGGCCCAATCCCCTGGGGCCAGGCGCACCCATCTGAAAAAAACAGCGTGACTTTCCCATAAGTCAGGCAGGCAGCAGTGTTCTCCCCAGAACAAGGTTTGGAGTTGAATCAGAGACAAGACTCCCAACCAAACACTTTCGGTGTATGAGGGGGAGTCCTCTTGCTTTTAGGTGGTTAAAATAAATGAATGACAGATGTGGAAGAGACCTTCATTATCACACTGGTAAACTCCTCACCGAACAACAGAAAGTCAGAGAGGGGCAGGCACCTCTGCCCAGGGCCACGCAGCTGGATGCCAGCCTCCACGCCCCCAACCCTGCCCCGTGCTCATTCCCTCACCCCGGGAAGTTCACCCCAGCTCACTGTCGGTATCTGTGTGGATGGCTTCCACAAAGCGGGCATCTCCAGGATCCAAGCGCTCCTCCAGGCTGGCCTTGGTGTACTCGGGTCCAGCGGGGTCCAGGCCTACAAAGACAGACTGACATCAGGGGCCCTTTCCTCTCAGCTACAGGGACACTGATGGGTCCACCACACACCTACCCTGGCAGCCCTTCCAGTTCAGGCCATAGAGTCTTCCAACAAGGACCCCGGGGTTGGGAGAACTAGCTCAGGACCAACTTACCCAGGAAACCCCACACTCTGCTGTCCCTCTAGAGGTGACCTCTCATTGACTCAGTTTGTTTCTCTGGCTCTAAAATGAGCCTGATAACACCAAATGAGTTGGTAAGAGTTAATGTAAGTAATATTTTATTTTATCTTATTTTAGAGACAGGTTCTTTCTCTGTCACCGAGGCTGTAGTGCAGGGGCATGATCGTGTCTCACTGCAGCCTAGGACTCCTGGCCTCAAGCAATCCTACCACCTCAGCCTCCCAAATAGCTGGGACTACAGGCATGCGCCACTGAGCTCAGCAATAGCTGCAATTTTTCTGAGTAGTTACTACGTGCCAGGCCTTGTGCTGGACAGTTTTCTAGACTCTATTCCTCACAGCAACACAGTAAAGTAGACACTACAATTCCCATGTCTTGGTTTGGATCCATTTCCTCCTTCCCCCAGCAAAAAGGCAGACCCGGCCACAAGGATTCAAAGTACAGGTAGCTCTGGTTACTAGTATTGCATTAAAAGAAAAATAAAGATTATATTAACAAATTGAAAAACAAATTATAAAAAAAAATTAAAAAAAAAAAAAGTACAGGTAGCTTATCTGGGAGAAGGTAACAGAAAGTATGGTGAGGGAGTGGGAAAACAAGTCAGAGTAAATGAGTAAATATTGAGTAAGTTTGCACTGTGGGCAACTGGGTCTCATCCCACCAGGCCCTTCTGAGGATTCTGTAGACATGACTCAGAATTGTCCACGGAGCGCCCAGGAAGCTCGGGTGTTTACCATGCAACTCTCAACCCTTACTGACCGAGGGTGGATCTGGAAGCATAAAGTCCTCCACACTTCCACAGGCGTTTAACAAAACTGTCTAAAGGTGATTTCCACAGTGGGGCCAGGGAGGTATGTGCTGTTACAACTCATTTTATAGATGTAGAAACTGAGGCTCAGAAGGAAATACATGGCCTCTCACACTGATATGAGAGATTGTGCAACAATAATACAACACCATTTTATGCAAAAGGACCGCAATAAATAAATTTTGCTGGTAAAAGACGACTTGACTGTGAAAATAAAGGGTCAACACCTCCTTTCAATCCGTCAGAAGAGGCATTTCCAGGGCAATCTCTATAGCTCTAAACCCTGAGACGATGGGCAGGGGAAAATGTTACCTGTGATTCGTCCCAACTGGCCTTTGTAGAAATGTCCCACCATGCCCCCAACGTGGGCCCCCAGGCTGACACCAATGATGTGGATCGAGGACTCCGACACCCCCAGCGCCTAGGACAGGCATGGAGAGTGAGTCACACGTCAGCCACAGCCGCCGCTGGCTTCACAGTGACACACTTTCCCCCAATGCTTCAGGAGCCAAGGGCCCTGGGGATGACACAGCGGCCACACGTGCTTCTGGAAAAAGGGCAGAGCTGTCATTGTGAATCACTTCCTCTCTTCCTGGGCTCCTCACCCTGACATTTGCCTTTGTGTGTGAGTAAGGCTCACAGCCATTCCCTCCTGAGGGGTGACTGAATGCCCGGCCATCTGAGCTCGCTGTGTAATGTGCAATGGCATATTTTGCAGAGAAGCAGCCGAAGGCTCAGTGGTCTGATGACCAGCCCAAGGTCAGCACTCCAAGTGGCAAAGTCAAGACTTGAACCCAAGACCAACATGCCACTGTGTGGCTCTGCTTCCACCCTGAGCCTCCTCGTGTGATGCTTTTTGCTTCCCGGCCCCTTGCCACTCCGTAAGCAGCCACAACTCACCATAAACTCTTTTGCACCTACCAGAAGTTTCCTGAGGAAACGGGAGATCTCCAGGCTCAGCTTAACCACATTCTCCACGGCTGAGAAGTAGATCCCCGTAGACCCGGACACCCAGTCCACAGCAATCACGTTGGCATCTGCTGCACGCAGAAGGGCTCGAACAAATTTATCTACCCAGGAAGGCTTTGTTCCTAAAACCCTGGACATGGGACCAAAAAAGGATAGGAAAATTACCTGCCAAGATGTTATCCATTGTCCTGAAAGCCTCTAGTATCTCAAACCCAGAAAAGAAATCAAAACTAAGGAAGGGAGGTTGCAAGGAATAAATCACACAGCACTTTGAGCACAGGGAGGACGTAATTCCAAAGTTGCCAGACCTTCTACCAGCACATGTGGAGCCTCTGTGCAAATTATAAAAAGGTGCCTTTTGTTCCAGGTAGAGACAGCCTCATGCCAGGGCTCAGAACTCAGGCTGGATTTCAGCCCCTCCAGCCTTCACTCAGCCTTTGCAATGCATAAACTCCGAAAACTATAGGCACTGCACTGCCCCGTTGGTGTTATGTGTGGAAAACAAAATATAGCTTTGTACCTTAGAGTTAATGTGTGCAATCTTAATTGTCACTCTGGAATATAGGCTCTTTCCTTGTGCATATTAATTCATTCTCTCTTTCACTCACTCATTCATTCATTCAACAAACAATTAGATAGAGTCCCTATCCTTCTGGAACTTACAGTGTAATAGAATTTCTCTAGGAAAAGGAGAATGACAGGAAATTTTTTTAGAAATCTTTCCCAACAGATTAGGATCAGGAAAGAGGGTTTTTTCTTGGCCCCCAGTAGAGGAGCAATGCGAGCATGCTCACGTGGACAGAGCGGTGCACCCTGGGTGTGCACCAGGTACTGGGGTCGGGCAGATTCAGGAGCAGACAGTGCACCCAGCCCAATGAGCTCTCGCTCTGTTAGGCAGCCCTGGGCTAGAGGCACTCAGCCTTGGAGAGTGGCTGAATATAAGGTTTGCTAGAGGAGAGATTTAAGAGCGAGGTGGGATGCCTAAGGAAGTATGTGGCTGGGTCCCTGGAGACCATGGATCTGAGAGGCATAGAGAGGCCAGAGCGCAGGAAATGGAGATCCTCCACGTGCTGCCTTTGTGTCTACCTCTTCATCGGATGCCCCCAAATCTCCTTGCCCCATCATGCTACCATTTCACCATACTCGCCCCCTCTTTCCTCCCAGAAACCTTCCTCTGCTTCTACGGTTGTCAGGGAGCTTTGGAGAAAAAATGTTGGAAGGAAGGATGGTGATTGAATTGGCACTCAGTGACCATATATTACAACAAAACGTGGGCTGCAGGGCGTCAGAGAAATTGCAAAAGAGAAGTGCCTAGCTCCTGAGAAAAGTTTCATAAGTCATGAATTGAAGGAAGAAGTGAAGAAGAGGAAATAAAACCTGGGTAAAAACACTATGCTGTTATCTCTGAGCAACTGCAAAAAGCCTCTGATATCATTGTCTGAGATGAATCATGTCATGCAGCCCACATTTCAGGGAAAAGAAGACCACTGAGACCAACCCTGCAATCTCCCCTTGAATTCAGATATGGAAATCGAGGCTCGGCTGTGTATGGAGTGGCTTGTCCAGACATGTATGCTGTCTGTGAATGTGTAGATAAGACTGGGTGGAGGGTTAATGTATATGACCAACAAGAATAAGCAACATAATGTGTGTGTATGTTGACATGAGACCTCTTCAAAGACAGCAGGATGTGAGTGAGGGAACATGTAATGGTCAGTAAAGCCATTCCTCCTCTTGCTCCTCACTAACTTCTTATGGCATTATGGTCGCTTGAGAGTGCTTAACTGAGAGAGCCTATTGGTTGGTTGGTTAACTCCCACCTGAATCCATGAATAATTAGTTTGGTTCCCAGAGTGGCATTGAACCCAGAGTTTTGGATGTCACTACTTTCTTCCACTAGCCGCCCACAGCCAGGATCCGAAGGGGTGAAGAGGAGAAACCGGACATTGAGATGGGTGCCCTGGAGGAGCCTGGCGTTCTGGAAGTCAGTGCAGTTCGGCTGTGGGGTATGAGGCTCATCCCCTGGAGGAAAACAAAACAAAACAAGAAGCATCCAAAATGAGGTCATCTGTTCTTAGAAGGAAGAAAGAAACAGGGGCTTACAGGCATAGGATTTATCATCAGTCAGCTAGAGCAGTAATCACTCATCATTTATTAAAGGTTGTGTCACTTCTGTAATCAAAACCTGTGAATATTTTTTCATGTCTAACGATAAAAAATACCAGAGACTATGAATGCTGCTCAACTAGAGGAGAGAGAATAAATGCCATGGTGAAATGGCTATTGTTATGAACTGAATTGAGTTTCACCTCCTTTCATATGTTGAAGTCCTAACCCCTAACGTCCCAGAATGTGACCATATTTGGAGATAGGGCTTTTACAAAGGTAATTAAAGTAAAATAATGCCGCTAAAGTGGGCCCTAATCCAATATGACTGGTGTCCTTATAAGTAGAAGAAATGTGGACACAGACAGAGGGAAGATGATGTGAAGACGCAGGGAGGAAACAGCTCTCACAGGTGGCCAAGGAGAGAGGCCAGGAGCAGATCTTTCCTTCGTGGTCCTCAAAAGAACCAACACTGCTGATACCTTGATCTCAGACTTGCAGGCTCTGTGACTGTGAGACAATACATTGCCATTGTTTCAACCACCCATCCTGTGGCACTTTGTCAAGGCAGCCCCAGAAAACTAATAGAGACTTCTAAAAGGAACCCTGGGCATCCTGATGGGCAGTCACCCTGGAGACCAGGCTCATCCTGGTCTGAACACTCCATCCCAGAGGATTTCAAACCCCCTGCTCCAGCCTAATCACTTTTTGTCCTCACTAGCAGCCCAGAGCCAGGCCATAGTCTTCCAGGGCCGGCGGAGAAGAGCTTAACAAGCTACACCTACTCTATAGCTCCTTATAATAGATACCTTTAAACTTGACATTTTCTGGCCAAGGTCATTAAAGGGCCTTTTAAAATACTGAACACAAAAGGCAGCATGAAACTCCTGCTTCCCAGGGAGCTGAAAACCTGGCCCATGTTTAATACCCAGCATCCTTCCCAGATGTCCCCTTCTGTCCCTGACTCCCGCACATCCCTCAGGGAGACAGTTATCTTTTGATGGTGGGAATACATAACCTCACACACAAATATCAGTGGGGAAATGGGAAACATTTAGATTAGGTAAATTAATCTCTCAACTCAGAAAAGAACACCACATCAACTCCAAATAAAGTATAGGGAAATAAAGATAAAGATAATAGTTAAAACTAAAGAAACAGAAAACGATGAAATATGAGCGACACTGTTAGCAATTCAGTCATTGCAGTTTCTCAGGCCAAACTTCCCAGTGACATCTTTGAGTCTCCCCTTTCTCTCACATCCCACATATAATTGGCAAGTGAGTCCTGCTGGCTTGACCATGAGAATAAAATATTCAGAATCCAACCCTTCTCACCACCCACCCTGTTACCACCTTGGTCCAAACCACCATCATCTCCCAAAATTACTGCCCTAGCCCCTAACTGCTTTTCCTGTGCTTGCTCTTGGCCCCTTCGGTCTATTTGCAACACAGTAACCAGGTTTATTTTTTTTTAAGTAAATCATATCACATCTCTGTGCAAAAGTCACCAAGGCCTTTCATTCAGATTAAAATCTGAAGTCCTAACAATGACTACAAGGCCCTGTGTGATCGGATCCACCAGCTCTGAGAGCTCTTTGTCTTATCCTACAATCAATCACTCTATTGCAGCCAGGAGTCCTCCTGCTGGACAGGTTCCTGGGAAGGTCCTTGCACTGGCTGTGCTTTCTGCCTGGAATGTGTTTCATTTAGGTACCTGCATAGCTCATTCCCTTCTCCCAAGTCTTTGCTTGTTATATGCCACCTTTGCTGCTCGAACCATCCTATTTCAATTGTAACCTTCTTACGCTCCTCACTTCATTTCTCTCAATCTTCCTGAAACTGATCAACTTATTTGATTAGTAATCATCCCCTTCTAATCTACTATGGAATTTACTAATAGATTATACTCATTGTTTATTGACTGTCTGCCCCATTAGAATGTACTTTCCAATAAGGCAGGGATTTTTATTCATTTTGTTCTGTACCTGCCAACACAATAAATCCCAAAATCTGGTTCGTTGAAAAAAATAATGAACTAGATGTGCTTTTGATAAAACAGAGCAAGGAAAAACGAGGGAAATCACAAGTAAACACTATCAGGAGTAAAAAGGGGATATAAATATAGACACAGTAGATTTTTTAAACCATAAAAGAACATATTTATACCCACCCCAAAGTTGAAAATATGAATATTTTTCTAGAAAATGGATAATTTCCTAGAAAAATAGAATGTACCAAAACTTAAGAAAGAAAAAATAGAAACTCAAATATAAAACTGTAGCATAAAGGAATTGAAACAGTGGTTTTAAATCTATCTGTTAAAAAGCTCCAACATGCAAGACAGTTTTCCAGGGAGTTCTACCAATCCTGAAGTCCCTAGTATGTATATTGTTCCAAGCAATACAAATAGGAGGGAGACAGCTTCCCAACTATGAGAATAACCAAAATATCAAAACTGGACAAGGACAGAAAGAGAAAGAAAATCTAAAGGCTACTTTCACTTCTAAACAGACACGAAAAATCCTAGATAAAAGTTTAGCAAATCTAAATTCATCAAGGACAACAAGAACAAAAAGTGCATTATTGACTAGGTACTATGCCTTATGCCTGTAATCCTAGCACTCTGGAGGCTAACACAGGAGGATCGCTTGAGGTCAGAAGTTCAAGATGAGCCGGAGCAAGAGTGAGACCTGTTTCTACAAAAAATAGAAAAAAATTAGCCAGGTGTGGTGGCATGCACCAATAGTCCCAGCTACTCAGGAGGCTGAGGTTGGAGGATCACTTGAGCCCAGAGTTTGAGGTTGCTGTGAGCTATGATGACACCACTGCCCTTTAGCCAGAGCAACAGAATAAGATACTGCCTCAAAAAAAAAAAAAAAAAAAAAGTACTTCATGGACAAGCAAGGTCAAATCCAAAGAATCAAAGGATGTTTTAATATTAGAAAATGTTTTAATATAATTCACATATGAACAACCTAAGAGGAAAAACCAAATGATCATCTCAATAGATGCACAAAAAAGAATACTTGACAGAGTTCAACACCCAACACTCCCAACACTCCTTAACATAGGAAAAGATAGCTACCAAAAGCCTAAGGATCAGACTTACTAGTGAAACATTAGAAGCATTCCACTTAGAACTGGGAACAAACACCAATGTCTGCTATCACTGCTTCTATTAAATATTGTACTGGTTGTTCTAGCCCTAGCCAGTAAAACAAAACAATACAATGGGTTAAAGATCATAAAGTTTAGAGAAGGAGAGAAAAAAGGTGCCAATATTTGAAGAAGATAGAACTGTCAATCATTAAGAGCATGGAGTATGGCAGAGTGAATCACATTCAGATACTGCCTCTCCCCAACCACCACTCCAACCAAAAAGCAATGACAGGTGAGTATCAAAAGAGAGAGATGAAAAGGCATTGATGATCTCAGATATAAAAATCTGAGAAAGATTTTTGAGAAAGATCTGAGAAAAATCTGATAAATTTCATGAAATTTATCTTCACGAAAAAGAAAGAGAACAGAAATGCAACACGGTGCTGGGTGCCAGGTCTGGGAGAAGGCGGTGGCTATAAGAACTCAGCTCTGTTAAGGCCAGACTTGAGGACCGGCACCAGGCTCACCTTGTAGCCGGTGATGCAGAAGGGCTTTTCAACTCAAGAAAAGAAGCGCAAAAACAAAAACAAAACAAACAAAACACAGCTATTGACTTGCTGCCTGGGGCTATAGCTGTATTTAAGGAGGCGGGGTAGAAAGAGGAGGCCTGGCTAACAGGAGCGGAGACAGGAGGAGAGACTGTGAAGATGGGGAGGTGGGAGTTGGCTGGGGGAGCTGAGAGGTCAGGGGTTGGTGAGGGACAGGGGGAGGAGAGAGGACACAACTGAACTTTTCACTGAAAACTTAAACTGAAAAAGTTAAAATGAAACTAATACAGTATGTTAGATGCCAAGATAGTAGTTATCTTTGGAGTGGTAATGACTAAGAGGGGGTGTAGGGGATGAGTTTTAGGATCGTTGTAAGGTTTCATTTCTTGGTCTGGATAATGATTACACAGGTGAATTCACTCTAAAAATTTATTAATCTATGCAGTAACAATTTGTGAACTTTTCTGTATATGTGTTGTACTTAATAAAAAGTTTACTTAGAGGCTGGGTGTGGTGGCTCCTGCCTGTAATCCGAGCACTCTAGGAGGCCAAGACGGGAGGATTGCTTCACGTCAGGAGTTTGAGACCAGCCTGAGCAAGAGTAAGAGCAAGACCCCGTCTCTGCCAAAAATAGAAAAAATTAGCCAGGCATGGTGGCACGTGCTTGTAGTCCCAGCTACCCTACTGTCAACTGCACATTCGAGGGACCTAGGTTGCAGCTACTTATAAAAATCTAATGCCTGATGATCCGAGGTTGAGCTGAGGCAGTGACGCAGATGCTGGGGAGCAGCTGCAAATATAGATTATCGTTAGCAGAGAAGTTTGACTGCACAGAGACCATAATAAATCAATTGTTTGCACACTCATATCAAAACCCTATCAGGGACAATGTAATAATAATAGAAATAATAATAGAAATAAAGTGTACAGTAAATGTAATGCACTTGAATCATCCTGAAACCATCCCCCTATCACCCCACCCTCCGTGGAAAAAATTGTCTTCCGTGAAACCAGTCCCTGGTGCCCAAAAGGTTGGGGACCACTGCTCTAAAGGAAGAGAATGGGAGAGAAAGCAGTATTTTGAAAAGTTAATTGCTAAGAATTTTCTATAACTTAAAAAAGGCATGAGTGCTCCAATCAAAAATTATTCTCAGGGTAATGAGCAAGATAAAAATAAATTTAAAAATAAATAAATAAATAAAGCTATACTAGGCAGACCAAAGGATAACTGTAGAACATCAAGGATTACAACATACTCTTAAAAACTCCCAAATATATTGAAAGACTTAAAACAAACGGATACTTTTCAGGAAAATATTTCAGAAAAATGGATACTTTTCAGAAAAATATTTCCAGAAAAATATAATTTACTGGAATTGATTCAGGAGGAACTAGAAAACCCACATAAACCTCACAGAATCAGAAAATTGAATCGGCAACCAAGAGTTTTCTCTAGCCATCAAATATACTGGAGCCAGACGGTTTTATATGAAAACTCTACCAAATCTTTAAAGTACAAATAACCTCTACATAATATAAGCTGTTTCATAGAAAAGAAACTTATTTTATGAGGTTATAATAACCTAGTATCAAAACCAGACAAGGGCAATATGAGAAAGGAAATGATAAACAGCTGGGTGGAATGGCTCATGCTTATAATCCTAGCACTCTGGGAGGCAAGGCAGGAGGATCACTTGAGGTCAGGAGTTCAAAACCAGCCTGAGCAAGAGCAAGACTCCATCTCTACAAAAAATAGAAAAATTAGGCAGGCATCGTGTCATGCCTGTAGTCCCACCTAATCAGGAGGCTGAGGCATTCTCGTTGGGGCAACAGAGCAAGACTCTGTCAAAAAAAGAAAGAAAGAAAGAAAGAAAGGAAAGAAAGAAAGAAAGAAAGAAAGAAAGAAAGAAAGAAAGAAAGAAAGAAAGAAAGAAAGAAAGAAAGAAAGAAAGAAAGAAAGAAAGAAGAAAGAAAGAAAGAGAGGCCGGGCGGGTGGCTCAAGCCTGTAATCCTAGCTCTCTGGGAGGCCGAGGTGGGCGGATCCTTTGAGACCAGGAGTTCAAGACCAGCCTGAGCAAGAGCGAGACCCCAACTCTACTATAAATAGAAAGAAATTAATCGGCCAACTAATATATATAGAAAAAATTAGCCAGGCATGGTGGCACATGCCTGTAGTCCCAGCTACTTGGGAGGCTGAGGCAGCAGGATTGCTTGAGCCCAGGAGTTTGAGGTTGCTGTGAGCTAGGCTGATGCCACGGCACTCACTCTAGCCTGGGCAATAAAGTGAGACTCTGTCAAAAAAAAAAAAAAAAGAAAGAGAGAAAGTGTCCTAGAATGGGTTCGGTTTTTTTTTTTTTTTTTGAGACAGAGTCTCACTCTGTTGCCCGGGCTAGAGTGCCGTGGCATCAGCCTAGCTTAAAGCCCCAGAGTTTTTAAACTTACAAAATAAAATTCTTTTCTCTTTGGCTAAATTCTAGGTATTTTCCGCTACAAAAGCAATACAAAGGATATATAAGTTTGTGCCATCTATGTCTGTTTATGTATACACTTTTATCCTGAAAAGAATCCTGAAAAGAAAATGTGAGAAGAATTTACCTTTGGGTAGAAGAAGTATGAATAGGAAAGTTTAAGATTTCTAATCTTTTTAGGGATCAGCAGGGGTTATCCAGGTAGAGAGATTGTGAACTATCTCCAGCACAAGCACCCCTTTCTTCTTTGTACCGTTTTGAATTTTTAAAAACAGTAATAGAGACTTATAGAAAGCTTAGAAAATGCATAAAAGTAGATGGAAGAAAATAAATATTGTCTATAGCCCACCATCCAGACACAAATATATTTTAACATTTTAATGTATTTCATTCCATTTTTTTTTTTTTGCTCTTTTACGGGTAAATTTTTTAAAAACTATAAAATATTTGTAAGATATAAGAACGCTTGGTGTAGTTCCTGCTGCCTTCGGACCACATGTGGCCTTCTAGATCCTTGAGTGTGGCCTTTTGACTGAATCCAAGTTTTACAGAACACATCCTTTTAATAAAGGGAGTTTGGATTTGGTGGAGCGGCTGTACTTGGGGATCTGGAGGGGCCTATGTGCCCTTGAGGCTGGAGGTTCCCCACCCCACTACAGTGAACAGTTTAAGATGGTTTCTGAAAATGGAATCACTGGATCCCAAGGCAATTTACCAGTGTAGCCACATTGCTCTCCAAAGCAGTCGATACAATTTATATCCCCACCAGAAAGGTATAGGATCCTGTTTCCCCTCCCACTGGTATATAGTGTTGTCAGATTATTTAATTTTTGCCAATCTCATGGGAAAGAAATACCACCTCTTTGTCATTTTAATTTGCTCTTTAATGCTAATTAGTAGAGTTGAACTTCTTTTCATATATTGTGATTTCCTTTTCTATGAAACTTGTTCATGTAGTTCGTTCACTCTTCTACTGGCCTGTTCATTTTATATCATTGACTTGTGTCAGGTTTTTTATATATTCTTGACACGAATCCTTTGTTTATAATATGTATTGCAAAAAAGACTCTTTTTTACCTATTGTTTTTTATTTTTTATTTTTTGCTTGTGTCTTTATACAAAAGCTTATAGAATGAAATTTATCAATCTTTTATGATTTGTGCTCCTGATGTCTTCTTTAAGCAATCTTTCCATAAAAATAATCTCTCATATTTTCTTATAAATATTATGGGCTAGCTCAATCAGACTAGATCACCAAGGGCAGAGTGCTAGGATTATAGGCCTTAGCCATTGCGCCCCATCTAGAATACTGTTTTGTCAAAAGAAATGAAAGATGTTAAAGAGAAGGAGAGTGTTCTAGGAAGTGGGCACCATAATTCCCTGGGAAAGAACTGGCAGACGGGCTTCCCTGGTTCTAGAATAGTTTATCTCTGGTATGGTTACCCCCTGGTAGAGGTATTAGGCACTGGGGCAGGGACAAATGATTGTGGTAGGAGAGAACACTCGTGAAGCTGAGCAGCACCTTTAAAAAGCCACCCATGTACTATAAGCAGTTAATAATAAGGGACAATGTCTATGGACTACATGAAAGCTCGCTGTAGTGTCTTTCCAATTGTTCTATAAATCTAAAACTATTTTTAAATAAATGTTTCGTTTCTCTTTTTAATGTCAAAAAATAAAAAGCCACCGACAGATGCAGGGAGTGCATGCACTCATGCAAGTTGAACTTTGGAGCAGGGAGGGGTGCTGAGCAGAGGAATGATGGTTTGGAAGGGAGATAGGATCATGGAAGCCCCCTTGAGGGACGTGAAGAACAGAAATTAACCCAAAGGGAGTATGAGCAACTCCAGGCAGAAGCATGGCATATTCTAGAGCTGAGGAATGAGAATTAAAGGTCTTATGGGGAAGATCTGCTGGTGGGTGCAGAGGGAGGGGACCTTTCTGAGAATAGGGCCACTGCTGGTGGGAGGGGGGGAGTCTTCCGAGAACCCGTGTCTTCTGATTCTTTACCAGGGGAAAGATACAATGCAAATGGCATCTGAGGGAAGTCGTGCTAACGGGCATCTGTGGTTAGCAGGGACTAGTTATCAGCCAACACAGAGGACAAGCCTAAACTTGAGTTGGGTCACAGGGTTAAAAAGGACATCTAGGTTAGTTCCAGTGCAGTGGCAGTTGCATTTACAACTAGCTGATCACAACCAGTTACAGATTCCTTTGCTCCTTCTCCACTCCTACTGCTTCACTTGACCAGCCTTAAATAAAAGAAAAAGAAAAGATAAGAAAAGAAAAAGAAATGAGGGGAAAAAAAGGACATCTAACAATCTCAATGACAAACAAAATCGTTATTAGTTTGGAAAATTCAAATTTTAATATTATATCTTGGAACAGTGGATATTTATAGAGTGAAAATGAATATTTTGAAATTAATCAAATTTTATATTCTTAGTGTCACCCTGGCTTGTGTATGGCAAAAATGATTGCAATATGCCTTTTAGAAAATGAGTCAAACAACCAGGGGAAGTTCAATTTCTGTGACCTGAGAATGTGTCCTGTTTACCATCATTCCTCTTATGATAGTAGGGTTTTTTCCCCTGTTTTAAATTCACCTCAGGAGAGCAAAGGGCTTTTAGGGGACGTTCCAGCAGTTAGTCCTGCATAAGTAGTTTGAGAAATACAATCTATCATTGACTGAAATAAGTCCCACCCCAGGCCTGAGCCCCCAGCTTACCTGAGCTTCCAATGCTGCCGCGGAGCCACAGAAAGAGCCCCCACAAGCAGAAGTGTCTCCCCCAGAGGCCTGGGGGCATCGCTGAGCCGGAAGTCCTAACGCCTAAGGCCAAGGAGACCCACAGCCGGACCTCTCACCAAACGTCCACTCTGGTCTTACTAATCATTAACTGGCCTCATGACCTGTAAAAGAAAAATAAAGTCTTCCTGTTTATTCAAGGTCCAGAATTTTCAGTTTCTTCTTCTCAATGAAAATAAATACACTTTCCTTTTTCTTTTTCTTTTTTTTTTTTTTTTCAACCAGGGAACATAGAAACACACTGTCCTTCCTCTCAGATCCAAACATGATCAGGAAACTTTCCTGTACCTCTCCCATTTCCTCTTATAAAATGTTAGTAATAACCAGGGCAGAAGTCTTTCATCTCCAGGTGGCCACAAAGCCCTCATTGTGTTGGAATTATTATCTGTAAAATTGTTTGTCTTCCTAGGAGATTCTGAGTGACTTGAGAGCAAAGACCTTCTCTACATTTTTGAAGCCCCAGTGCCTACCACCGAGCTGAGCCAATAATACATGGTAAGAGTACATTTACTGCACAGAATGGAGGAAGATGGAGTTTGCTCTGGAGAGCACTATACTTTCATAGAATCTTGGGGCTAGAAGTAAAACCCAGCCTCTAAGAACAGATGTTCAGGCCAGGCATGGTGGCCCAGCCTATAATCCTAGCACTTTGGGAGACCGAGGCGGGAGGATCACTTGAGTCCAGGAGTTTGAGACCAGCCTGAGCAAGAGTGAGGCCTTGTCTCTACAAAATATTAGAAAAATTAGGCTGGTGTGGTGGCACACTCCTGTAGTCCCAGATACGTGGGACTTGAGTTTGAGATTGCAGTGAGCTATGATGATGTCACTATACTCTAGTCAGGTGACAGAAGGAGAATGTGCCTCAAAATAAAATAAAATAAAATAAAATAAATGTTCAACTTCCTGAATTCATACATGAAGAGACTGAGTATTAGAAAAGAAAATGAGCTATAGAGACCCTGTTGGGTGAAGTGGCAGCGCTGGGCCTGGAACAAGGGGGGTTCCAGGGTACCCCATGACCTCTTCATCCAAAGGAGCGGCAGAGACCACATGGAACTGTTTCTAGGCATGCCAGGGGGCCAGACACAGGGCAGGGCACTTGCCTGGCACTCGCTAAATCTAAACACCTTGCTGTGATCCAGCAAGGCCAGGATTGTCCTTTCTGAACAGTAACTGTGAGGTTACTGTTCAGAACTATCAATACTATCTATACTATCTACGTGCTATCAATACTATCTACGTGCTATCAATACTATCTACGTGCTATCAATACTATCTACGTGCTATCAATACTATCTACGTGCCTGCTTTACACAGCTGTTAGGGCATAGAGTGGTTAAGTAGTTTGCACAAGGGCTGCAGAGCTGGGATTGAAAGCAGGACAAGCTAGCCCCAGAATCCATGCTCTGAATGACTACACTGCATGGCAACAACACCCAGGAGGCACTGGGGCCATGCCGACATGGCTGAAGACAAGGGTAAAACGACTTTGGAGGGGTCAGCCTTGCTTCCCGTTGTGCCCACGATCCATCTGCTCCAGAGCTGCCGCCACTAGGAAGGAGGATGGGATAGGAAGGGCACAGCAGAGGTCACTGCTGAAGGCCATCTGATGTCAGAAACGAAGCCAGGTATATTAATAGTTTAGGTCCTCGGAGAAGAAAATGCCAAGGTGGAACTAGACGTGCAAGACATTTCTTGGGCTGACACCTGTGGAAAGTGAGGGGCACTGGAGCAGACAGGTCTGACACCTGTGAAGGAGAGTGGGAAGGGAAGAGAGGATCCCACAGGAAGAGTCTTGGACAGCAGTACAGTTTCTAGAACACTCTGGCCAGGCCAAGGGGGAGTCCTCAGGCTGAAGTCTCCTGTGAAAGCAGTTCGCATCATGTAAGAATGGTCTTGCATACGCACACACCCTGCTCAGTCACTGGCTGGGCTCAGCCTCGGCACAAAGGCAGGCAGATCCAGAAGGCAGCGGCTGGAGCCATCGATCAGTCACGTTCCCCGAGGCAGGAGACCCGAGGGTTATTTTCATGGCTGCCTCCGCCATGGCCAGAGGTAGCTAATCCAGGCTGCCCTTGTGCTTGGCAGGAATACAGCTGGCACTGAGAGAGCACTTTCCCTTTCACATCCAACGTCTGGTACAGCGCTCTCCGAGCGGTGTCAGAGTGGTCCCTTCCAGAGCCTCAGAATCATCCTTGGGACTGGGGACAGATTGCCGGGCCCACCCCAGACACACCGAACGAGAACCTTTGGGATGGGGCGCAGGGCTCTGCAGTTCCAACAGAGAGCTCCTCATGTGATTGCACACGTGCCGGAACCTCTCGTCTTCTGCGAATCCTCACCATAGCCGTCTCCATGTCACCAATGAAGAAACCGAGGTTTGGAGAGGTCAGGAGCCTGGGGAATGCTGCTTGAGGGGGCCAAGGAAGTAGGGTCCTTCTGGGAAGTGAGATTGCATGTTTTAGAAGGTTTTAGAAGGGATGAGACCCTTCTAGCAGCAGACACAAGGGAACCACAATTTATATTCAGTGTATCCTGTCTTCTTCCCCAAGGAGAATGTCAGCCTTAGGAGGACAGAATCCTAGTCTGTTTTGCTCATGGAGCTCACCTAGCACCTAGCACCTAGCACAGGCTTGCCACGCAGCCAGTGCTCAGTAAATATTTGCTAAGGGAAGACATCGTGGGATGTGCTGGTGGTGCCCCACCCCACTGGTTCAGAGAAGTGGTCCTAGTCACCCATTTTAAAGCGGAGTCAGATGGTTTTATTTGCTTAGGATCTAAGTACACAGGGAGGCAAGCAAATGACCAAGGAATTGACGTCTAAAATTCCCTGCTCATTTCTCAGTGTTTCCTGCTGTGTGTTCAGTGCCTAGAACAGTGCCTGACAAATTATGGTACTCATGAGAGAGAGAGGAGAGAGAGAGAGAGAGAGAGAAGGAGCCCCAACAAGGAAAGAGGAAAGGAGGGAAGGAAGGAAGGAAGGAAGGAAGGAAGGAAGGAAGGAAGGAAGGAAGGAAGGAAGGAAGGAAGGAAGGAAGGAAAGGAGGGAGGGAGGAAGGGAGGGAGGGAGGCAGATCTATAGGCTACCACTCCTGGAATCCATTGAATCCCTTTTAGCCTTCCCCTTCTGCCTGGTTCCAGCACAGAGTCAAAATGTCCTCACCTTCTTTCAGGATCTTTAGCTGACAGTTTCATAAGTGAATTTGCCTTTATTTGTTCAGGTGTGTGTGGCAGGACTGGAGGATTGCTGCCTTCAGTGTGTGTGTGGGGGGGGGGCGTGGGAGGTGAGTATTGATAAAGCTATACACTAAACTTAGAAAGTAATAATTCTAGGCCTCACCTTTTATGACTACAAAATGAGGTCATATTAATTTTTTAGAGTGTGTTTGAAAATAGCTCTATGTGTATATGCTTTTAAAAAATCAAAAAGTACAAAAAGCCATGCCTGGCTTATTCCTGTAGTCTTAGTGCTTTGGGAAGCTAAGGGAGGAGGATTACATGAGGCCAGAAGTTTGAGACCAGCCTGAGCAAGAGTGAGACCTTGTCTCTACAAAAAATAGAAAAATTAGCTGGGCATGGTGGCATGTGCCTGTAGTCCCAGCTACTTGGGAGACTGACGAAGGAGGATCACTGGAGCCCAGGAGTTTGAGGTTGCTGTGAGCTATGATGACACCACTGCACTCTGGCCCAGGCAACAGAGTGAGACCCTATCTCAGAAAAAAAAAAGTACACAAGTATCTCAAAAGTGAAAATTTATTTTTCACAAAAGTGAAAAATAAACCTCCATCCTCCTCCCCCGGGTTCCCCAAATCCCGTAGAAGCCAGTCATTGTCACCATTTTCTTGCATATCCTTTTAGAGATATTCTAGCTCACCCTTTTTAGGTTTTTACACACTTATTGACTTACTACACACACCTTTTGATCTTCACTTTTCACATTAAACAAATACTTTAGACTGTCTCATTCTTTCTTTAAGATTGCATTTAACCCCATTAGATAGAATGTGTCATGAAATTTTAGTGCCCAACCCAGAATGGCTCAAGCCCTTATCCTACTTGATTTTCAGGAAGTCCAAACTTTTGCCAGGTTCCTCTCCAATTTGAGATGAAGAGCATGACTTTGGAGTCTCCACTCCTGACGTCCAGTGTATACTGCATGTGAATGTATGTGTGCACGCACACACACAGAGGCTGTTTCTCAGGACAAGTCATAATGTATGAGCATAGTGTAGGACAGTTTCCAGGTGGCCTTGCACTGACCCAGTTTTCCCCCCTTTTTTGCTTGTAGTTCTCAAGCATAACTGCAGGATATGCTGGGAATATAACATCCTGAGATAGTGGGGACCACCAGAACAACCTAGGCTCTGTTCCAGTCCCCCAGGCCAGACTCCCGAAACAGATATCCTTCATAGCTTTAGCCCAGTGTGTCCTGTTGCCCTGGGATAGAAAACCCAGAGTGGGCTGCTTCCCGGGCCCTCTGCAGTGGTGCGGGTGGGGTGTGTGCAGATAAGTCTCCATTTGCCCAGGGCTGCTCTGGTCACGTCTGGCCTCTTGGTGGACTGTTGTCTTGGTTCTGTGGCTCCTTGCTTGGAGGAATCACAAGCACACCGGTGTGACAGAGTAACCACAGACAGGAAGCAATTCCACACAAAGAGCTTTTATTGCAGAAAAGAAGGGAGCTGTACAAAGTGAAAAGAAGTTCCAGAGAGAGGAACGGGTCAGTTTCCACAAGTGGAAAAAGAGGTTAAGGACTCCCAGGTGGTTTCCTTTTATTGGCGTGGTCTGGGCGATCGCATACAGGAGGTGTGGGATGTTACCAGATGACAGATATATATGATTGTCAGGCGCTCTGAGTTTTCCTGCACTTCCTTCCTTTCATTGGTTCCCCGCTTCTGTGCCCTTGGGAACCACCCTCCCAGCTGTACCTGCCACCTGCAGATTTGGTCCCTGCCTAACATTCTCCTGAGCCTTGGGGGGCTGGCTTCCCATGAATCCTAGGCTCCTGCCGTCCCTGCTGCCTAGCTGTAAGTGACAAGCCCATTTTAGGTAACTCGTGTGTGCGTGTGTTACGTCAGGTGGGCTGGTAACTAGTTTATGGTGAACCCGCCTCATACTTAGGACAATATAGATTCTTATGGGAAAAGAGAACATTTCGTGTCCCTTTTACCTCAAATCATGTAATTTTAGCTTCATTTAAAAATATCTATGTTGTGTCTCTATTTTCTCAGAAAAGTAGGGGGCAAAGGAAATTAGAAATATTTTTACCCTAAAATATGACATCTTATATTCTGGACTTGTTAGGTAGATAGAGAGCGATTCAGGGTCTCCTAGGGACGGAAGTGGGTGCTCTTGCCTTGGTGTAATCTCCTTCTCCCCCCCCCCCCC
>VSMD01099216.1:64226-86987 GCA_008750895.1 Mirza zaza
ATCAAGCAGTTGCTCAGGAGAGGATTAGGGTGGGGCAGGGTCAAGGCCCCACCCTAATCCTCTCCTGAGCAACTGCCATACCTGGGGAGGAGGGAATACCCCATGAGTCAGCCAATTATAACTTAGTGAGCCAGCTGCAAAAGAATGCAGAGGACTCTCTAGCCCACGGGCCAAACAACACAGGTACTATAGAGTCTGGAAGTGACTTAGAACACTTGGCCTGTGTAGTCTAAGACTCAGGTGATCCAACTCCCAACTGTCCAATCAAAGTGGTTCCATGGTGACCTCTGAACCACCAAGGAGGTCCCAGTCTGGCACTGTAAGACAAGACACAGACCATAACCAGGCCTCTTTTGGCCCCTTCCTTTTGCTCTCCCTTTGCTACCACAATGGATCTGGTCGTCATCAGTGGTGTATGTATCACACTCTGTAAACCCGTATCTTCCTCTTGCTCTATAATCCTGTCCTTCTCTTCTCAATAAACCTCATTTTCATGCTTGCCTTACTTTGGCATGTCTGTTCATTCTTCGGCCATGAGTGCGCCAAGAACCGACATTTCAGATTGAAACCTGATGGACTGACTGAAGAAGCCTCAAGGTCTCTCTGACCGTCCCTCACTGTCACCGCTACCACCACGGACTTGCCCCAAATCCTTGCCATTACTTTATCTGCCTGAGATCAGGACCCACCTACGATGACACTTGTCCTTTTCATTCCCTTCCTCAAACACCAAGAGTGTGACCACACCAGAACAGACCCTTTAAGAAGATAGTGTCCCACCTCTCAGGCTCATCTAAATTCCAGAGGGAACTATTTCCTGGTTAGTCTTCCTTCTCCATCCATCATTCATCCTCCCTGGTGCTCCTCTGTTGCTCCTCAACAGAATTCCTCTTCCCCTTCCCATAATCCATTTCACCACAAAAGCATACAAGCTTCTGAACCCTCAGGGGAGTTGAATCATCATTTTCTGGGGGTCCCCATGGATATACATGAAATAAACTTGGTAAGTTTTCTCTTATTAATCTGCTTTGTTGTGAGTTGATTTTTCAGAGAACCTTCCCAGGGCAAGGGGGAAGTTTTGCCTTCACCCCCGCAGTGGACGCCAGCTTTCCATTTGCTCAGCTAAAAGACCCCTTGTGGTTTTGCCAGAACAGAGAAGTCGTGTGCCTTCCAGGTAACGCCAAGCCTGCAAGTGTTGAGAGAGACTGAAAATTGTTTGGAGCTTTTCAATGACAGACAGGTGATAGTAACATTCTGTGGTTTAGAGAGTTTGTTCCCTGAGATCTCCTAACTTCAGAGTAAAATTGTTTGTGAACCTTAAGGGCTTTTCATTGCATGTGCGGTGCTGCAATGTGGTACCAGGAGAAAGTCGAAGGGAGAGAAAACCCCGTGAGCCCCTGGGTCATGTCAAAAGTTTCCCGAGTGATGAAAGAACTGGCTGGAAGTGATCATCTGGGGATTTCCCCAGATCTGCTATTAGTATTTCATGACAGGCTGGTGGAAAGAAGACCCTAGATACATTTTTTAAAAAGCTGTCACTTAATATATACATGGTATATGTTGTCATATCTCCTTCCACTTTTCATTTGAGGGCTTATCATATGCCAGATGCTATTCTGTGTAGAATGTACAACAATCCCAGAAAGTAGGTACTGTCCTTAGCCCCATTTATACCTCTGGAAACAGAGGCAGAGCAAGGTTAAGTAATTTGCCCAAGGGTACACAAAATGGCGCAGCACAGATTTCAATCTGAAAAACCACCACCAGCAAACACATCCTTATCTGCTACACAAAATATAGGTTCTCCAATCTCATGCCTATCACACCCCTAAAGGTAGGCACTATTAGCCTCAACTTAAATTAGTCCTCAGTAACCTGAAATCTGGGTTTCAATGGCAGCTATCCACAAAAGACCACAGAGCACAGCTTTTCTTAGACCTAACTACATGGCAATTACCATGTTCCTGCAACAGGGACAAAATGCACACCTTCAGAGAGTGGCCTCCTTCCAGGTCTCCTCGATTCAAGGCTGGTGGCATAAGGGGATGCCAGAAAGCTCACCTCACCCCCAAAATATCACCTCCTTTAGAACGGTCTCTGGTGTAAATCACCCTGCTGGAGGGAGATCCTTTTGTTTGCTTAAGGCCATGTTTCTTGATTTCATTCATTTGGGTCCTACCTTCCCTATTCCTGCCTTATCCCCTGTACTAATATGAATTTAAAGTTTTTATTTAAATGAGCTTTAATAAGTGTATTTTACAAGGAAGATTCCTATTAAGAAGACACAGTCAGCCCCTGAAGTGGGCTGACAGGTGCACTGTGTCACCTCTACCTGTTGGCATTGACAGTGGGAGTGTTGTCCACATGCCAGCCCAAACAATGGGAGACACTGGTTTGAAGCATGGTCCTCTGTTAATAAATACAAATTTTTATTTGCAGATCTGGAGGGACCAAAGGATTCTTTCTTTGATCCTATCCCCAGCTTCAGACAGCCCCATTGTAGATTCATATTCTTTGGATGTTAGTGTTGAAAGTCCATGCATGGATCCAAGCCCAGAGACCCCAAGAGGGGGGCACTTTCCTGAGACCACCACCTGGTACAGATGGTATCCAGACCCACAAAGGTGAAGTAAGAACCTTGGCAAGTGGGGACAGGTGTGACCAAGCAGTGTGGAGAGGTCCAGATCATGGCCCAAGCATTAGTTATGTCTCCATGGGAGTCAAAGGGCAGGATGAGGACAGAGGAAGAGGAGGCTGTCTGAGGAGGGACAGGGGCTGAGAGGAGAGTGAAGATTCTCTACACATTTCACAGGTTTACCTGGGCTCAGCTCGGCCTCCTCCCTACCCCTGCTGCCAAATGTGGATCTCAAACTCACAACTAGCTTTCCTCCTGACTTCATCTCTTAGTTGTGGGAAGGTAGAGAAGAGAGCACAGGTTTACTGCTATCATGATCTTACCCCACTGGGACTCTCTCTAAGGAATGATTTTCTAATACTTGTAGCTAACAGAGTGTGGTAGAGTGTCTACAAAGAAAAAGGCTTTGGAGACTGGTATTGTGATATAATAAGAAATATGTATTTGGTCTCTGTCCTATTTCCTGGCACAGAGCTCCTAAAATCCTTGTAGATAGGACTGCTAGGAGGATCTTTTGTTCTAATATTTAGTCTTTGCCCCCAGTTCCTGAGACAGAGCTTGTAAAATCTTTGTAATTTCCTGAGTGATAGGAGTGTCTCACACAGAGCTCCTGAACCCTTTGGAATTTCCTGGGTGACAGGAGCATCTCTTCTTCTAGTGATGGGCCCCTGGACAGCCTCAGGATGAGGCTGGTTACCAGGGGAACCAGCCACATGATTTGAAGTTTGGAACTTTCTTCCTACCCATGCCCCCAAGCTCCAGGGAGGGGAGAGGGTAAGTTAAAGGCTTAGTTGATCACCAGTAGCCAGACATAATTGATTAATCATACCTATATAATATGCCTCCACAAAAATCCAAAAGAACTGGGTTTGGAGAACTGAACACATGGAGGTGCCTGGAGGGTGGCAGGCTTGGAGAACATGGAAACTTTGGGCCACTTTCCACGTGGCTTGCCCCATGCATCTCTTCCATCTGGCTATTCATCTGCATCCTTTGTAACATCCTTCATAATAAACCAGTAAACATAAGTATTTCCATTACCAGGAGTTAGCTACTCTCCTAGCAAGACAGGCCCCAAGGCAGGATTGTTGCAAGGAATTTGGAAATAACAGGAAATAAATAATATAGACGGAGAAATGATTGAGACAGAGACAGAGTGCAGTTTAAATGATGGGGGAGTTAGGGGGTCTCCAGCATTTCCGTGAGCCTGTGAAACCATGAGCGAAGTCCTGCATCAGTATTTATTGTTACAGCAAATAGTTGTCTTTTGTTAGATAATTGCGTGTACAATTCATTTTTTGATGTTTCCAGGGGAACCTTACCTAATTCTGTCTATAAGAATAGACAGTTATAAAATTTTTCTAAGATAAGCATGTTGAGCCCTAAGTTAGAAACAGACCTAGCTAAGCATACAAATTAAAGATAAAGTGTATAAAATGAGAACACTGAATCTCTGTACTAATCTACTTCTTCTAAACACAGAAACATGTAGTCAGGAGTGAAGCAGGAATAGCCTTGAAGTCTAGGATATTTCCAGCTGCACATTATCTGCTGGGCAGGCATTTTAATCAGCTTCTCCACCGAGGACCCAAACAGAGCTTCAGCTCTGCAAAAAACCTCAAGGCGATGGCTGGCAGCAAAGAAGAAACATTGCTTTGCAAATGTCCTTTGACAATGCCTCCCTTGTTGGAAGCAGTTTCTATTCTGTGAACTAACATGTCCACAGATTCCTTCAAGGCAAAGCCCTGCAAAACCCCTGAAATTTTCATGTTTCTTAGCCTATTTCCCAATATTCCCTTAGTTCTGTGAGCTGCTCTAGCAAATTAATAGCACCTGAGGAGGGGGTCATAGGAACCCTAATTTATAGCAGGTTGGTCAGAAGCACAACCTGTGACATATGACTGGCATCTGAAATGGGGGGCAGGCTTGCAGGACTGAGCCTTTAACTCATGGGGTCTGATAGTGTCAGAATTGAATTAAATTAGAGGACAACCAGCTGGTGTCTGCTAGAGACTTACCTGGTGTGTGGGGAAGTCTCTATTTACTAATAGAGGACCATGCTTCAAAGCAGTGTTTCCCATCATTTGGGCTGGTATGTGGACAACACTCCCGAACTCTCACACCTTGGTGTCGGAAGTATTGTGTTAGTGTGTGCGAGTTGGAAAGGCACTTTGGTTTGATTTTTTCCTGTCTTTTATAGGACAAACACACCTGGTTTAAACCCCAGCTTCATCTCATCCCAGCTGTGTGATTTTAGATAGACAGCAACCTCTCTGAGCCCAATTTCTTCATCTATTAATGGCTGTTGTGAACTGTCTGGTACATGGCAACACTCTCTTCTTCCTCTTCTTTCTCCTTCCCTGAACGGAAAGAGCCTTACCTACTCCCTGGGTGTCACTCTTCCCAACCCCAAAATTGAAAAATGAAAAAAAAAAATGATGGCAGGCTGCCCCCATCCCTATCTGAATGATACCTGTGTCCTTAACCATTCTAATCAGGGTGACAGAATGACGCTCTGTCTCCTAAATAAATAAGTAAATATTGCCAAGCCTTCTAGACATCTAGCAATCTTGGGTAAGAAAGAAAGCAAATGAAACCCCATAATACAGCAGCTCAAAAAAGTACCAGCAATCCCTGAAATGTCACATATAACCAATTCTGCTTTTCAGGACACATATACTAACTTGATAATCATGACAAACTCATACTGTGTATCACACCATCTTTATTGACTTACTCTAACATTATGCACATAATTAAGCGTGTCTCCTGTCCCCGATCACTGTCATCCTCCCATCCTCTCCCTCCTCTCTCTCACACATACAAACACGCAGACAAGGAAGCAAGGCCACCAGCTGAGAGTGAAGTCTGGGGAGGAGGTTTTGAAGTTTGATAAAAAGGAGTGTGAACGTCTACACTGTTTTTGAAGTGTGCCTGTGATGAAGAGTGAGAATTGACAAAGCAAGTATAATGGGGTCTCTAAAGAGCTTTTCCTCTTGTGTACAATTGTAGCTAAAGCCTTACGCCAGAGCCTCCCCCCCGCATACACACATGCCATGTCCTAAAGAGACTGGAAGGACTTGGAAAAGTAAATCCCTGTGGGACTAACTCAGAGGCAGCAAGACCGCTGTAATCAGACCTCCCTTCCCCACTTCCCCCTGCTGAAAACCAGGGATCTGAAGGAAAAATTGTGAGAGTCATAGTTCTGTGTTTTCTGGAAAGGGGAAGGAAGGGAGTGCTCTTCCTTACTGCCTGATAACAAGCCAAATGAGAGCAGGCCCATGGCTGAGACTAGGGTGACCAAATGAAGGTGATGATGGCATCTCATTTCTGAGTTGGATGTCTGCTGGGCAGAGTGCACGTGAGATTGACCCAGAAGACACACAATCACCACACAACAGGATCAGGGTGGCGACAGGGCTGGGACAGGTGGCTATGAGTACAGTTAGAAGGTGGCCAAGTGCCTAAACAATCGAAGCACGTTTTGCCCAGGAAGTTCTATCTGAGCTGGGTCTTGAAGGATGAATATGAATTTACCAGGTGGAAACGGAGAGAGGAGAGCATCAAGAAATGAAGAAAGGGGATAATGTATTCATGGGAACATGATTCAAAGTTCAGCATATTGATTTGTTGTTTGTAAAGATAACCTGGAGTGGCCAGGTACAGTGGCTCACAGCTGTAATCCTAGCACTCTGGGAGGCCAAGGGAGAGGATTGCTCAAGGTCAGGAGTTCGAGACCAGCCTGAGCAAGACCCCATCTCTACTAAAAAATAGAAATAAATTATCTGGACAACTAAAACTCTATAGAAAAAATTAGCCAGGCATGGTGGTGCATGCCTGTAGTCTCAGCTACTTGGGAGGCTAAGGCAGGAGGATCGCTTCAGCCCAGGAGTTTGAGGTTGCTGTGAGCTAGGATGATGCCACGGCACTCTAGCTCGGGCAACAGAGTGAGACTCTGTCTCCAAACAAAATAAAAAATAAAAAAAGATAACCTGGAGGGTAATGAGGGAGGCACCAGACAGGAAGCTAGTTAATGATGACTACTGCATACATACTGATGAAGTGCCTATGGCGTACCCAGGCACCATGCCATATTCTGTCCAGAGGCAATTACAGACGAGAAAATAGACAATAAGAAAATTGGTAACATGGCATGTGCCCTGACGAGGAACGTACTGAGGGCAGCTAGGAGTAGCACCTCGTCAGACATGGGCAGCGTGGATTGCAGAAATCCAGCTGGAAATACTCAGTGCATGAAGATAAAAGAGGTGATAGTTTTCAGATATATTTAAGAGGTAGAAGAGGCTAGTAGATGCTGTTAGGACCCCACATATACCCCTCCCTGTTCCCATACACCTTGCAGCTTGCTACCGCAAGCGTCTCTGAGTCTTTACCTGAAGACATTCAGGTTTGGCTCGCACAAAAGGCAAGCCAAGAAGTACCAGGGAAGTAGCATCCCTGAGAGTGGTCCTTAACCAATGACAGATGGAAGTTGGTTTGCTTGCCCTTGGGGGAGGGACTACTCTGAGAATTGCCTTAAGGAGGGGACACAGATGATTGAGTCCCAAATGCCCACAGGGGAAACCGGCTCACTAACCCTCCCTTCCCTTCTTGGTCTTACTTCCCCATTCTCCTATCAGTACTTCCTGGAATCATCTCCCAGACAAACTGCTTGCACTCAAATCTTTATCTCAGAGTCCACTTTGTGGAGAACTCACAAGGGGTGGGGAACCTGAAGCTTTATGATTTCCAGATTGTTCTTTTTTTACGCACCAGAGGAGGCAAGAAAAGCTTCACCGTTCTCTGCTGCACCCCTTTTAATAAAAGGATTTGTTCTGTAAAATTTGGATTCAATCCAAAGACCACACTTAAGGACCTAGAAGGCCATATGTGGCTGTAAGGCTGCTGGTTTCCAGCCCCTAAAGCCTAAGACAAACAGAAAAAAACTTTAGAACAATTACATGATAAAAATGAAGACTCAGATAGGAGGTTTGGGGATTTTTGTCTTGGGAGTTACTGACCCCATCAACTGAGATAAAAGACTCTTCAATATAAGAAGAGGGACAGATTCAGGGAAAACAGGATGAATCTGAAAAGATAGAGCTTAAGGTACCCCAGGGACTTGTTACCTCAAAATTTCCTGAGTACAAGGTTAAGACTCTTTGGTGGAAAAAGTGAAAAGAAACAGAGCAGAAATGGGAATACTCAAAAGAAGAAACCACCAGATATGAACATCACATCTCCCTAAAGGGTAATTACGGTGTCTTCCTTTGACCAAGAGAATATAAAGCCCTAGCTGTCTCTTCCAGCCGGTTTCTGTATTCCAGTTTCTCATAGTTGGGGGGACTCACTCCTTTAAAACCATACATAACTCCCCACCAGCAGCCAGCGATGGCGGCTGTCGAATCGCTGTCTCCGCCGTGGAAGAAGGCTCGGTGGGCAAGCTCCTTCCAGGAGTCTCCTGCGGCGAGGACGGCGTCATAGGCAATCATGGGGGCATCGTGTCCGCTGCTGCCACCCCAGCCAGAGTAGCTCAGGGACGTGTAGAACTGATCCCTCTCCTTTACATCAAAGGGCTTGGGGAAGGTAGGGGCTGATTTGCCATCCAAAATCCCTCTAAGTTTTAGGTACTTTTCCCATTGGTTTTGGAAGTAGGACCTGTAGGAAGGAAAAAATAAAGTAAAAAGCCATAAAGAAAAGCACCAGATAGATGTGCAAACAGAGGAAATTCCAAGATAACATCAACTTTTTGTACTAATATATAAGCTATATAAAACTCAAGATTATCTCTAAGTACCATTCATTCAATAAATTTTTACTAGGGATTTACATAAACAAGGCAGTGACCCTGTCACTGAACAAAGAAGACAAAGATGAAGTTAAAGAGTAGGAAATAAAGGTTTGTTTTTCCTAGGTTGACAATAATGTCATGCTACCTTTCAAGGGGGAACTTCAGGACATCATGACCATGGGTGGCTTCAGCAGAAAGCCTTTTTTATTCTAAGAAAGAGAATGTGAAGTGAACTCACAGAAAGGGGAAGGCATGGCCTTACCACTTATTAATGGGCTAGTGGAAAAACCTCTCTCTGGCATTTTAACCAAGCTTTTGAAAATAGTATTTATGTGTCAAGACAACACGGAAAAAGCAAGTTCTAGGAAAATAGGAAATAAGCATGAAAGTTCATCTCAGCATAGGACAGCCACAAAAACTACAGAAAACTGGAACACAGGACAGGATTCCTACGTAAGAGGAAGGCAATGCAGCTGTGCTACTCATTGAGGTATTTATTATACTTGGCTACTTCGTGACCACCATTGCTGAAAAGGAACTTGAAATCCTTGGCAGGTGGGCAGGGAGGGGACTGGGTGGTGAGAACCACAATCTCTGAATCCTAGACATACATGAGCAGGGGCGTGTGCACACACAGATTTAACCATGTTCTGGCAGGTACATGCTCCTACAGACTCACCAGTGTTGAAGATTCTCCTCCACAAAGTAGCCTGAGTGGACGATGTACTTCTTAGCCTCTGGCAGCACCTCCATCAGTCCTTTCCCCCACTGCCTAGGTGGTTTGTCATTCACGGCATAGGCTGTAAAAAGAGCAGAAGCAAGGGCCCCCAGGTAGCCCGTGGGGTGGTGGTGGGTCATTCGCCCGCTCTCAATGCTCACTTGGATCAGCGTGTCCAGCTGGCTGGGGTGAGGGAACCTGAGACCAATGCACATGGCCCGCATGGCAGCTCCGCAGCCACCCTCGTGGCCATTGAAGGGAATCCTCCAGCCATCGGCCTCATCTGGCTTCAGCTGCATGGCGTTCTGCATGGAGGCGCCGCCTGGGGAAGGGTCGGACAGGGCACCGGGGTCAGTGTAACCAAAGCACAGGCCCCAGGAGGAAGAAAGAGCTAAACTGTCTCCAGTCTTCTTTGATAGAAAGGGAAAGCCAGAAAAATAGGATGACGAATGTCCTCAGACTCCAAACCCCACCTCAGCAACGTGCCTTACCTTACATACCACCCTAAGCATGACAGCGCTAGTAAAAGCAGCAGACTCATGTAGAGTCCGGAATCGTTACCAGTTATTACCGAGATATCACGACACGTCCAAAAAGTAGGTATAACATATTATTCTCTTTTTAAAAATAAATAAGGTAAGGCTCAGAGTTTAGGCAATTTGCTCAAAATCACATAACCAGCTAGTCAATGGCCAGGTAAATTTCACCACACCCCAAAGCCCAAGCCCTTAAGGCAGACGTCTCCAACCTTTTTGGGACCAGGAACCATTTTCATGGAAGATAATTTTTCCATGGACCAAGGAGGCAGGGAATAGTTTTGGGATGGCTCAAGTGCATTACATTTATTTTGCACTTTATTTCTATTATTACTTGTAATATATATATATACACACATATATAACTAAATAGTTATACAATTCACCATAGGTTGGGGACCCCTGCCTTAAGGAGTCAATAAGAACCCGACAAGTGGCATTCCTGAGTATCTTCACAAAGAGGCCACAAATTCTAGAGTGAAGTCCTGGGCTCAGATGAGGAGCAGGGCATTCAGGGGAGCAATGTGCCCTTGGATGAGTCACTGAACTACTGGGCCGTGGCTGTCCCCTACCTGACAGTGTGTAAGCAGGTTTGTCCCATTGACCTATCTTACCAAGGAGTTGTGAATCTGTACAGGTGCCAGACAATGGCAGCAACATACTATGGAGTGTGGTGTTATTGTTCCCCTATCGGTCAGTTCATTCACAACAATGTTCATGGATGGCACAGGCAAAGAAAACTTTCCGCTTGCCAAACTGATGAGCTATCAGATACATAGAATGAACAGAGATTGGCTTCTAAGGCCAGTCCTCGGGGTCACCAGAGGCTACTGGCTATGGTGGTGAAGAACTTTTCATAAGGTAGTACTGTGGGCTGAATTCTGTCTCCTAAATTCATATGCCATAGCCTTAACACCCAGTACCTCCATTTGGAGATGGGGACTTCAAAGGGTGATTAAGCTAAAATGTAGCCTTTAGGGTGGGCCCTAAGCCAGTCTGACTGGTAACCTTACAAGAAGAGGAATGTGGACACACAGAGAGATACCAGGGATGCATGCACACAGAGGGAATACCGTGTGAGAACCCAGAGAGAAGGCGGCCATCTGCAAGCCAAGAAGAGGGGCCTAAGAAGAAACCAAACCTGCCAACGCCTTGACTTGCATGGACTTCTAGCCTCCAGAACTGTGAGAAATAAATCTCTCTTGTTTAAGCCACCCAGTTTACGGTATTCTGTTGTTAGCCCTAGCAGACTAAAACAGGAGGACAGGTAGGTCAAATGGGCCAGAGAAAGGAGAAAACCACCTCTTGACCCAAGTGGCTACAACAAGTTCCCACAGTGGGCAAGAACTACTTGTGGGCAGCCCTGGGACCAGAAGAAGAGTTTCTGCAAGACATTTTCCATTCTTCTTTAAAAAGAAAACAAAATATTTTTCTTTATACTTGTTCATTACAGAAAACATAGAAAATACAAATAAGTAAAATTTAAATAAGAACCCATCACCCAGTTATAATTATTATCTTTGTGTATATTCTTCCAGACCTCTCCCAATACAGAGATGCACATCTATTCTTTAAAGAACAGTGGGTTTGTAACATACAGATTGTTTTGTAAACTATTTTTTTCACTAAATATGTAAAATCTTCTTATATCAGTATTCATCGACATAATTTCATTTACTTTAATATTTTCATTTATAAATCATAATTGTATGGGGTACATTTATAGCATACAATGAGAGGATTTGATATTATGTATATATATGGAATGATTAAATCAAGTTAATTAACAAATCTGTGACCCTACTTTTTTGTGCTGAGACATCTGAAATTTACTTATTTTGAAATATAAATTATTACTGACTAGTCACCCTGCATAATATAAATGATTGCAAATGTGTCACCATAATTAAGTAAATTATGAGACATTTAGGTTATTTCCATTTTTATCACCCTGATATTTAAATCTCCGTTGATATTCTTAATGATTCCCCTGGGCCAGTTTTATTCTCCACCCTCCCTGCCCTCTCCCTGGCTGGCTCACCTGGGGCCCGGCCATCCATGTCTTCCATGCAGTCTTGGTAATGCTTAGCAAGGAGGGAATACAGTCGAGCCAAGTCTGGGGCTTCCCCGGCTTCCAGGAGGGCTTCCGCTGTGGCCAGGTGCATCACTGTGTCGTCGCTCACTCTCCACCTTCCCACGTCCAGGGCGTCCAAGCCGCCCAGCCGGGCCAGCTGCTGATGTATCTTCTCCCCATCCCGGAGGAACTCCCACTTCCCGTTATAGTACCCCAAGGCATCTCCAGCCGCACTCAGCACCATGGCAGCCTCATACTTCTCCATCAGTCCCCCACACCTGCCAGGCTCCAGAGAGGCTGTCTTTGGGGGGGGGGGGGAATTAAGACACACAAGGGGGCATGAGGAGAAAGAAGAATCAGAAAAAACAAAAGCCCCATCTACATTTTATTGAGCACTTACTACTTGTAGGCATTGTATTAAGTGCATTTTGTCTAATCCTTGTAAGTGCTCTATGAGGAATGCATTATTAGGCCCGTCTTATATGTGAGTAAACGGAGGATCACAGAGATCGTACAGTTTCAAAAATGTTTAGTGACTTGTCTTAGGTCACAGAGCTAACGAGTAGCAGGGCTGGGATTCCAATGCAGAAATGTGACTCCAAACTCTGATTTTTAGCTAAGACTGTATGTTTGCCTTTTCGTGAGGGGTAACCCCATTAAATTCTGCAAGTCCAACCCAGCTCATCATTTTCTCTTTTTAGTTGGAATTTGACCTTGGAAGAGCAAGGTTTTACTTAAATAATAATACTTTTTTTTTTTTTTTTTTTTTTTGAGACAGTCTCACTTTCTTGCCTAGGCTAGAGTGCCGTGGCTTCAGCCTAGCTCACAGCAACCTCAAACTCCTGGGCTCAAGCAATCCTCCTGCTTCAGCCTCCCAGGTAGCTGGGACTACAGGTACGTGCCACTGTGCTCGGCTAATTTTTTCTATTTTTAGTTGTTTGGCCAATTTCTTTCTATTTATAGTAGAGACAGGGTCTCGCTCTTGCTCAGGCTGGTCTCGAACTCCTGAGCTCAAGCAATCCTCCCACCTCGGCCTCCTAGAGTGCTAGGATTACAGGCATGAGCCACCGCGCCTGGCCAATAATAATACTTTCTATTGGTATCCCAATGCATAGCTCATTAAGTGCCTGCACATTCATTGCCTCTCTAGGGAGGAATTACACTGTGCATTTCCCAGAAAAGAAAACTGAGGCTCAGAGAAGCTAAGTTCACACAACAGAGAGTGGAAGCCCTGACACCCAAATCTCCTGACTGCAGCCAGACCAGGTGCTTGGTGTTACACCACTCTGCCTCAGCTGCACCTGCTTACCGTGGGCAACCTCTTGGCACCTCAGCCTCCACGTGTGTAAAATGGTACTGATAAAAAAAATAATAACAACCACTGGATTTGTTGAGAGGAGGAAGTGAATTAATTTTCATAAAGCACTTAGAACAGTGCTTGACACATAGTAAGCACTATTTTTTGTTATTGCTGCTATTAGTCTTACACAACCAGGGGAAAAGGGTTTTCTGTTACTGAACTAGAATACTTTCTCCCCACAACATTCCCTTCAACAGCAATATTTACTGTTTTACTCCTAAATGATGGGCTTCTAGAATATCAGGATCTCAGCTAATATACCTACCATGAATTAAATCCCGGGTGAAGTGCTGTAGGTGGGTGTAATCCCTCATTCAATTCCCCAGGGTGTCCCTTCCCTGTGCATTTCAGGTTCAAGGCCAACCAGGCCAACACGTTTATAAGGGCCAGTGGACGAGTTCATTCTCCCTGGAGCTAGGGCTCTTTGCCCACCCAGTTGCCTTTCCTCCCATCCACTTACCCAAACTCAGTTTACTCAGGGTTCTTTACAGTCCTAGGCTGCCCAGAGTCTTGCAGCTGCTCTGCTATGGGCCAGGGGGTGCAGGCTGGCAAGCACCTGGAGGAGGAGGGAGGGACAAAGACGGCTTGAGTTTGCCAGTACCCAGTTGCTGACCATGCTGAGTTGCTGAGCTCACAAAGGCTATTTGTAAAAAGCTATTTACAAATTTTATTACTTATGCAGGAAGCCTAGGGAGGCACTGGAGTTCCGGGCTACTAGACCTGACTCTGCGGAGAATGAGTTGGGTGACTGCAGACACCCAGGAGCTATATACTGGAGGACGGGGAAGGAGATGTAGATGCTCCCTGAGGTCCCGTCCTGCGGTGAGATTTTTAGAGACCAAGCAGAGTTGGCCTCTGAGGACTAACTTTGAACTTCCCTATAGACCTCCTCCCAACGTCCTGGGCATCCTTTCTGTAATTCTTTCTGGCTCCACCCTACCGGGTGTTTATGTGAGTTGTAAGCAAGGGTAGGGGAAGAAGACCGGCATCTTTTTCCGTTGCAAATTCCTTTTAACTTCCGCACGTAGTGCGCTGGCCTCTGGCTTTCTGAACGCTGTCATTCCTTGAACTCCTGTGAACTTGCACGGGTCACATTCTCCTACCTGAACTCTACACTCAAAACTGAAGTTTAGTCAACTGCTTCCGGACAGTCCTCTGCTCTAGGGCCTGGGGGAGATGTTCACCTGCACACACACGCGCTGGGTTTGCAGAGCGCCCCGCCGCCCCGGGAAACCCTGGCCGCCACCCACGCGCAGGGGCCCGGGACAGCGGGGAGCCGGCGGGGGCGCGGAGGCGGCGGGTCGCCGCGGGGAGCGGGACGGGGCGGGCGGACCGGGTGGCCTCCGGGAGCGGAGCGCGCGCGGGCGAGGACAGAGCCGTGTCGCCGCCCTCCGGCCCGCGCCCGGGCTGGCTGGACCGCAGCCGAGCGCCCCCTTACCTTGAGCTCGGCCGAGCTGCGTTCCAGCGAGTCTCGGGGCTTCGCGGGCGGCTTCCGGGCGCCGTAGCGCCCTCCTGCGAGGGGCTGGAGGGCCTGGGAAGAGCCTGGCGGCGCGCAGTGCGGCAGTTCCGGGAACTCGGCTCTCGTCAGGCTGCGGTCAGTGACTTGCGTGTGGGCCCCGGCTGACTTCTTTGCCTTCCTTCCTGCCGCCTTTCCCACGGCTACGGCGAACCGGGTGTGCCCGAAAGCCTGAAGAGGGTACTGAGGGCGCCGCCCCGGCCCGGGTTTGGGCCCCCCATCCATAAAATGGGATAATGGTGTCTACCTTTTAGAGTGATTGTGAGGATTAAATTAGTTAACTTACACTCTTGTCGCTTGTTTAGCAGAAGTATAGAATTTTTTTCGTCCTGATTGTGAATAAAAGCAAAGAAAATCTAAGAGTGTTTTTGCCTAAATACATTCATAATGCCACTTTTAATCACCATATGCAAGCATTCTATATACGTCGCCGAAATTTTTAATTTTCTATGCCTATCTTTCTAGCTGTAACGACTAGACTTGGCCTGAGAGCTTTTTTTTTTTTTTTTAATGATATATAATTCACATGTAATGAAATTATACTCATTTGGTTGCTGTTCAGTAAGTTTCACACACACCTGGATAACCATTATCAACATATAGAATATTTCTGTTACTTAAAACGTTCCCATGCCTTTTCCCAGGGAATCCCCACCTCCATCTCCAACCCTAGCTTAAGTGACTTTTGAGTGTTTACAAAAATCAAGTTCATCATCAAAGATTTTCAGTCTCTGAGGATATATATATAGTAAAAGAAAGTTCCCTAGTGAGAGACATTTCAAATAATAAACGTCCCTGTGAAACTCTACACTGTTTCAGCTTAACATGTCTGTGAAGAATATTGTTCATATTATATGTTAGGTTTGTTCCAGGTGGGAACCCGCAAAGTATGTATAGGACAGAATGTGGTTAATGCAAAACTTAGGCTTGTAAAACAATAGCCGCAGGAGTCTGGGGAGTCCCCGGACTTTGTAGATTTAACTAACAGACGGCTGCAGCCAGCATTCCTTCCCCCTCCCTCCCTGATGGAGACCAAGGCTATCCCTCCCTAGCATTCCTGATAAGGATGCTGCCAGAGCAGAAGGATGGATGTGACAGGGGCAACAGGGTTGTAGGAGTTGGTTGTTTGAAGAAGAATTTACTACAAATAGCTGTTCTGCCCACTGTCCTCTGCCACTCTTCACCTGCCAGTTTGGCCCAGAAACAAAGAACTGAACAGGGCAGGTGGGAGGGGGGCAGCTATCCACATGTATAAAAACCCTCACTAAACCCCCTTCTGTGCTGGCTCTCTCCTCGGACTCAGCCCACTTGCAGCCGGGTGAATAAACCAGCCTGGTTGCTCCCACATAGCGTGTGTGTGAGATCTGTCCTCTGGGTCATTCACCCTTTCTTTTTATATAGTGCTTTTTCTGTAAGAATCCATGGGGAAAGTTTTTCTTTGGCTTAAATATAAAGAATAACTGAAGTTGTTAGCGATTCATTTGCTTTTTACTTTATGGTGCCTATGAGCCTTGCCACTGTAGCATAGACTCATGACACGTCCTGGCTACCTGGTTTCAAACCCCAGCAACAACACTTACTACCTTCGGTAAGTGACTTCGAGTGAGAGACTTTGGACAAGTCCCTTCATCTTGCTAAGCTTCACTTTCTACTGTTGTAAAGTAGGCAAAATAATAGTGCCTACTTCATAGAGGTGGTTTGAGGATTACATGAAATAATGTAAAAATTTGGCAGAGTGCTTATCAATGTAGTAATTATGCAATAAGAAACTACTACCAGCCCAGATGTCTCTCTATATCCCCAGTTCTCATCTCCTTCATACAATATGAACCAAGATACCATCTTTTCACAGTAGTTAATGCCTACTGACATCTTTTTTCCTTAGTTAAAATTGAAAAATATTTTGGGGGCATCAAGGACATGGTAACTGATAAAAGGATAATTTATCAGTTAGCATGCTTCCAGCTCCAAAAAAGTGCAAATAACCATCACTTTCTCCCACCCCCAAAACATCCACATACTCACCAGGCTTAAATAATGACACATTATCTTATATAACAAAATGTCTAGAGGGTTATATAACAGAATATCCTCAGGGTTAACTCAGCAACTCAATATGATCATCACACTCCCAGTTCTGGGGCAGGTGCCGTGGCTCACGTTTATAATCTCAACACTTTGGGAGGCTGATATGGGAGCATTGCTTGAGACCAGAAGTCCAAGACCAGCCTGGGCAACATAGAAAGACTTTGTCTCTACAAAAAAAAAAAAATTTTTTTTTTAAATACCTAGTTCCTGCCATCCTTTGGCCCTACTATCTTGAGTAGGGATAGTGTTATTCTTATCCCTAGGCTGACTTTTTAAACTGCTACAAAATCACAGTATGGTTATAGAAAATGTCCAGTGGAAAAAGCGAGTGTCTTCTTTCAAGTATGAAGAAACTGTTCTCAAAGTTGCTCCAGAAGACTAAACCAATCACTGGCAGGCAAGTTGGATCGTGATGAGTTTCCCTTTGATCAAGGATAGAACATCTTCACTAAGAGGTAGATACTTACACAAAATCAGGGTTTTGTTTACAAAGGAAAAAGTGAATGTTGTTCTGCCAAGAAAAAATAATTATTTGGCATTTTAGTAGGGGCTAGACATTAGTATAGATGCTGGGATGGCAAATATGTTGAAGACTTAGTTCCTTGTCCCCCATTTTATTAAGGAAGACACATCATAAGCATCTCCACTACTCACCGATACAGAATCAATTGCTATGTTGAGACTCTTGCTGAGAAACAAACTTATAGGACTTAGGCCTGATCTCTGAGATGCTTCAGGCACTTCATCTGCAAAGCAGGAAAAATGGTACTGTTCTTAAGAGTTTTATGATGTACAGGAATAAGCTTTATATATTCTGCAGACATTAGACACCTACTGTATACTAAGTATTTGCTAGGACCTGACATGACAGTCCCTGCTCTCACAAGTGGACTCAGTCAAGTGATCTGATTTTAGGCTGTTGATATGTTAAAAAATATTTATTGAAGTGTGATTGACATGCAAAAAGCTGCACATATTTAATATATAAGACTTGATGTGTTTGGAGACAAGTACAGTAACATGTTTTTTTGATGATAAAAGTAATGCATACTTCCAATTAAAATGTTGAGAAAACTTCTAGGAGTTCTCCTAAAGGAATATGCACACATGTTCATGAAGATAAACGTTTCTGAACGTTCTTCACAGAACTGTTTCTAATGGCAGAGAATTGGAATATGAGTTTCCTTACCCCAAATTATGGCATAACTATGTATGGAAAAACTATGGAGCTGTTTAAAACTATGATGTAGACACAGAGGTGCTCAAATGGAAACAGCTTGGAGACACTTAAGTTAAAACATTAAATTTTAAAATAATGAATGTGTATGGTCTTATTTATGCTTATGAAAAACCAGTATGTGTGTGAATATACGCACATATGTATGTGTAAATGACTCGAAGGATACATGTCAAATTGTTAATAATGGGCCGGGCGTGGTGGCTCACGCCTGTAATCCTAGCTCTCTGGGAGGCCGAGGTGGGCGGATCGTTTGAGTTCAGGAGTTCGAGACCAGCCTGAGCAAGAGCGAGACCCCATCTCTACTATAAATAGAAAGAAATTAATTGGCCAACTAATATATATAGAAAAAAAATTAGCCGGGCATGGCGGCGCATGCCTGTAGTCCCAGCTCCTTGGGAGGCTGAGGCAGCAGGATTGCTTGAGCCCAGGAGTTTGAGGTTGCTGTGAGCTAGGCTGACGCCATGGCACTCACTCTAGCCTGGGCAATAAAGTAAGACTCTGTCTCAAAAAAAAAAAAAAAATTGTTAATAATGATTACGATTATCTCTCAGGAAGGAAATGTGAGTTTGCAGGGAGAGATGAAGGGAAATTTTTAATTTTTACAGTAAGAATTTTTATATATTATGTGTATAAAGAAATTTTAGAAAGCATAGAAAAAATAGAAACCATCCACAGTCCACCACTCAGGTTGTATATACAGTCTATTTTATGCACATGTTTTCTGGAAAAAAATTGGATCATTTCTTATATACAATTTTATTTCCTTTTAAAAAAACATTTAGTTTCACATTGTAAGCATTTGTCTGTGTAATTTGTAATAATAGTATTACTATAATGGATTCCAAATGCTCAGATAAGATAATACTTGTAGAATAAACAAACTCCCTTCCAGGTTGATACAGAAAGTCTTGGGTCCTGGTGCTCAGTTACTCTCCTATGACACCATGGCCAGACTGTTTCAACAAAGGAAAACAGATGCACAGATAATCAAAAAAACAGAGCTTAAACAACTCTTTGCCACTTTGTGGGCCTGAATGGATTATGACACATACACATAATCATGACTGCCTAGTTAAATAATGGTAGCTAAAAAAAAAAAATCTAAAAAAATAAAGGGAGTTAACAGGAAATGGTTAATAGACAGGGCCCCTTAGACTCTCTGGCAGACCAAAAAAACAAAAAGATTTAAAGAAAAACATACCACAGGATGTTTTGGACCTTTATATACATTTGTTAAAATAAATTAAAATGGGGGAAGAAAATGAAGAAAACAGAAGAAAGCTAGTACAGGAGAATAGGAAAGCAAAGCAACGACCTGCATATCCTGTATTGTCAGTTCAGTTGAAGAAGACTTAGTGAGCATCTATGATGTCTAAATTTGTGTCAACAAACATTGCTCAAACATTATTCCAGATGTTTCTATGAAGGTTTTTTTTTTAAAGCTGGGATTAACACTTAAATCAGTAGATTTTGAGTAAAGCAGATTACTCTCCCTAATGTGAGTGGGCCTCATTTCAATCAGTTGAAGGCCTTAATAGAAAAAAAACAATTCACCTCTCCAGAGGAAGAGGAATTAATTCGGCCAGCAGACTCTGCCTTTGGACTCAAGCTGAAACAGCAGCTCTTTCGTGGGTCTGCAGCCTGCTGGCCTACCCTGTAGATTTTGAACTTGCCAGCTTCCACCACTGTGTAAGCCAATTCCTTAAAGTAAATCTTTTTCTTTCTTTCCAGATGTGTGGCTATGTGTGTGTGTATTTTGTGTTTGTGTGTATGTATATAGGTTCTGTTTCTCTGAAGACCCCTGACTAATATACCATCTAAAACATGCCAAGAACCTTGCTAGGTGCTGTTCGCAGCTAGAGAGGTAAGGCAAAAATCACACTAACAGAGGAGACTTTGTAGAGTATGAAGACATGAGAAGCATGAAAAGGCTGAGTGTTCAAGGTACAGGGATGGCTTATGTGAAAGAGACGTTACACATCAGCTCGGCAGGGCATTCAGAGAAGGCATCCAGAAGATCAGCTCATCAAGGAAAACAGGCTCTCTGGACACTAGTCCTAAGTTCATTTTTTAAAATAATAGAATGCATACATACATAGATCAAAGTTTAAATTATAGGCAAGGCGTGGTGGCTCAGCTCTGTAATCCTAGCACTCTGAGAGGCTAAAGCCAGAGGATTGCTTGTGGTCAGGAACTTGAGACCAGCCTGAGCAAGAGTGAGACCCCTTTTCTACTAAAAATATAAAAACTAGCTGGGGCATTGTGGCGCACCTGTAGTCCCAGCTACTCAGGAGGCTGAGGCAGGAGAATTGCTTGAGTCCAGGAGTTTAAGCTTGCAGTGAGCTATGATGACACCACTGCACTCTAGATCAGGTGAGAAAGCAAAACTGTGTCTCAAAAAAAGAAAGAAAGTTTACGTCACAAAATGTTAGTGCCAGAGGACATTTGCATAACCCATCACTTTCAAATGAGGAAGAAAGGCCTGTGAAGACAGTTACTGAGAGTGTGTGAAACTTGGTTACACAAAGGGAGAAAAGCAGGCCTGGAACACAGGTTCTCTGAAGTCCAGCCAGGACTTGCATTCCCTCTGCTGCCACTTAGAAAAACTTGAAATGCATGATTGACTAAACATTGATTTCATTAAAGATATGAACTCAGAAAGAATCTCATTTTTAAAATATTCCTTACCCTCCCTGAAAAAAGCTTAAGCCTCGACTTGATGACAGTCTAAATGTAGTATTTAAAGCAAAATCTAAGATAGGGACTGTAATTCTAATAAGCAGGCAGTAATCAAATACAGCAGGCGGTGGGGATGGGAGACTGAGTGGAGAGGTGAAGAAGAGATAAGTGGATACAGATTTGTGTTTAAAAACCCAGAAGTGACTTCTGCCCTTCTCAGCAGAACAGAAAGAGACCCGAGGGAAGTCCATGTTGCTGCCTCCCCTCTCGCCATGTGGTAGCTTGGTCCTGGAGGTCAGGGCTTCCCAACCTCTGATCTGGAAAGCCACCAGTGGGTTTTCAAATCTTCTTCAGTACACTTACTAGCAGATGACCTCTACTGCTCCCTTTCTCCTGGTTTTGCTGGAATTTCCAGCAGGAAGGGAAGCTCAGCTGGCCAGCTCCCAGGGTTTGCAACGACCTTCTATGCTCCTGCCCACAGCCCCAGCCTAAGGGACTCCTGCCCACTGGACTCTCAGTGGGTGGAAATACAATTTCCAAGAAGTGAAAGGTAAACTACTCCTTAAACCAAACACTTGGGGAGCCTTATTGAAGTGCTTTTTCTTTCACACAGCCTCTGCCCCACAATCCCGCCACTGAAGTTGGCCCGGGCTAACCTACTTGAATCTGCTCTCTTTTCTGTCTCTAGAAGAGTCCTTGACACAAGGGGTAAAGAAAAATCTAGACAGGGAACATTGAGTCGCTCTTGCCTTTCCAGCCCACCCCTTCTCCCTCTGATGTGGTATCAGTCCCTTCTCCCTTGGTCTCTGGCATTCATTCTTGAAACTGCTCTTTGGAGAGAACTCCTGAAGCTTAGGGTGGGGTATCTAAATAAAGGACAACCAATGCTTCCAAAATGGCCGGCAGTTTAGGCAGGTTTCCTAGCTGTGTCTGGGGCCATTGGCAGAGTCACTCAACCTCCTCTGGTGGCCCTGGAGAAATCAGTTCCAGGCTCTAGAGAGATCAGTCTCAGAGTGCTGCTTCTTGCTATCAAATTCTCTTCTTCGTGATGTGGTTCTTATATATATCAGGCCCTTCTGCAGAGCCTTCAAGTGGCCAAATTCCTTCTCGTATTCAAACAGTACTAGACGTGCCCGGGCGAGGTAAGCTTTAAGTGTTGCCTTTCTGGCAAGTTAGCAAAGGGGAACTTCCCCTTTCCATCAAGCCATGAGATTTCTCTTTAAGTTTATGAACAGAACTGAATTCATCTTCTGAAACCTAGAAACTATGACCTTTTGTTAAAAGATCATTTTTATATTACATTGTGAATAAGAAACAAATGGGAAATGTCTGGTTCACTGTTCAGAAAAATTTGCAAAAAGGAAGAAGGCCAAGGGGGAAGGGTAAGGCAGGGGGAGGAAGGAGGTAGGAGTGACCCTACAGCTTTAGTTCATTCAAGCCATACAATCCCATTTAGAAAGTACCAAGATCAGGTCTGGCTTCTCCTGCTGCCTGATCACTGACTCCTTTCTCTGTTTCTCAGGAGGACAGGGAAAATGAAACAGGAAACTGAAAAGAGTGACTTTTGTAACTTTGCGAGCAGTTCTGGTGGGCAAAGTGGCAGGGTTGGTGGCGGCTGCCAATGGCAGGGACTCTGAACAGCACTGATCCCAGAATCATGGAAATGGAGGACGAGCCAGGATTCCACCGTGGTCCCTCACTCTCAGGCAGAGAAATCTCAGCTCTCCTGGACACAGGGTTTGTTTCTCCTTTTCTCAAAGCATCAGACAGTGAAACTCTGCAACCTTGTTTGAAAGTTGCCCTTTCCAGTTTCAGCACACAAAAAAATTCTTTCTTAAACACAACCCAAATTTCTCCTGCTCTAATGTAGATTACTTTCTCCCGTTTGGTCATCCACAAGCATGGAGGGCATTTATGTCCATTACTAGCTGAAACAAAGAAACAGAAACACCTCAAAGCAATGAAAAATCATTACCAAGCACCTCAAAACCACTTAGCCAATCTAAAAAAATCTCAGCTCTCCATTTCTCTATTCCCTGAGTTGCCCAGTTTAGCATCTTTTTTATTACCGCTTGTTACTTTTTTGGAGATCCTCTCCATTGCCTACATTTAGTTTAAAACTGG
>VSMD01099219.1:0-11537 GCA_008750895.1 Mirza zaza
AAGTCAAATCTTTTCTTTGGAGAAGTTGGAATTGGGTGAAGAGCCAGTATGTCCAGGAAGGTGTTGATCTAAAGGGACATAAATGTGGGAGCTAAAGAAGGGGGGCCATTTCTGCCCTCTACCTGCACAGAGAATCCAAGAAATGACAGCTCGTGGAGAGCATGAGAAAAAGCAGCCACACAGAGATGAGAAATGGAGGAGTAGTAGTTCCTGGGCTTGTGACCTGGTTCAGTTCTGGTTTCCAGTTCCTTCACTGGCCCAGTCACCCCTGAGTCCTGTAACATACCTGAAGACCTGCCAGTAAATTCCCTCCTAGCTTAACCCCATTTGAGTGGGTTTCTATTATTTGCACCCCACAGCACTTTACCCAAGATGTCCTCAGAAACTTCAGCTCCCAGAGGACAGTGACAGGGTTCATTCATCCAGACAGTCCTACCTAGGCTAGCACCATTCTGTGCCCAGTTCCATGAATTTTTGTCGGATTGCACTGAGTGGATGGATACAGCTTTTCTACCTATCAGATAGAAATAACACTATCTGGTCCTCCCCAAATTGCTATATGCTTCAGGAAATTAAAGACATTGAAACCAAGGCTAGTCGGTTCCACTGAAAGACACACCTTGCTGTCCTTGCATCTCATTTCCAGTTTGAGAAAGTAGGTACGGTGATGAGTTGAAGTGCACTCAGAAGAAAGAGAACGGCAGGAAAAAGTGACAAGTGAGAGAGTATGAAAGGGGCTTGTTTTGTTGTGAGTGCTTTGGAATCAACTTGTTCTTTAATTAAGGGGGAAAAATTACCCTCTAGCTAGTAAAGACACCCCTAAGAAAATTAAAGTAATGTAAATCAAGCTTAACGAATACTCTAGAAGCGGCACTAGAGCTTTGCAGAATGGAGTGTTTGGATGCCCCCGAGGTTTTAAAAGCAAAGCCTGCAACTGCTTTTTGGAGCAGAAACTCTTTCCCTTTTGTTTGATGGCAAAGGAGGCTAAATGCCGACATCAATAGGGACTCACAGAGGAGCTGAAGGTGACAGAATCATCTTGCTGTTCATGCTCTCTAAAGACCAGAATTGAAACAAAGCCTAAGTGGATGATGATGATAATTCCTGGGGTTTCTTCCTAGGGGTGCTCAGTGCAGAGAAATCACTTAACTTGTAATTAAAACATACAAAGCAAAAATGGTTCAAGGGGAACCCACAGTTTCTAGTAAAATACCTTATTCACCACAGGGGCGTTTTAGCTGGGAGGTGGCAGAATGACTGAAGCATGATAGTGTGTATTTGTGTGTGACATGGTGGTGCCAGCAGGGGAAGGAGGAGGAGTTTCAATATTTTAAGTACCATAACAAGAAAAGGTCACATACCCAAGTGAGAACAATCTGAGATTGAATTTTTGATGTCATATCAAATGACTTGATTTACCAAGATTTTACCTTAAAGGGTGTATGAATGAGGGTGGCTACTTACAAAGTGTGTCCTCAACCTTTGGGGGAGCCTTTCCAATGTCACATAAAGATTTTATTACATGTCAGTGTTTCTGACTCTCCAGATAGCACCATGTTCCCTCAATCGATGTTTATATGTGATGATAAATTTATGCAAGAAGATTTTACTTCCATAGGCCTCTTGGTGCTGCAAGGGCCCTGACTGAGCTACTCCAGTCCTTTCATTTTCTGAATAAGGGAAAGGATCCAGAGAGATTTAGTGGCTTGCCTAAGGTCATCTAGACCAAGGGAGATCATATGATTCACTGTGCAAACTAGGGCACTTTTGAAAATGAAAGGAGGTTCTAATACAATTACAGAAGGACTAATGTGTCAACCTAGGCCATCCAGGCAAACCAGGGCAGGTGACCATCCTATCTAGACAGCTGGAGGCTTTGCCTTAAACTCACAGGGAGTTTAATTTGCTAGTGCCCTTTGCAAGAATGGGCTGTCATCTCGGGACAGGGAATGGTTCCACCTGGAGGCCAGGATGAAGAGGGTACTTCCTTGCAGGACCTCAAGCTGATGAGTTTTCCCCATAATTCTAAGCTGGGGTTAGCAGGGGCTGGACTGTCTTGTGTAGGCCTGAGTGTCTTAGCCCTCTTGTGTTGCTATATCAGAATATTTGGGACTGGGCATCTATAAAGAACAGAAATTCATTTTCCATAGTTCTGGAGGCTAGCGAGTCCAAGGTCAAGGGACCAGCAGGTTCAGTTGTCTGGTGAAGGCTGTGTCTGCTGGGGGATGGTGGTGGTGTAGTGTCCTCACATGGTGGATGGCAGAAGGGCAAGATGGCCAAAGGCTGTGTAAAGCCCCTTCTGTAATGGGCCTTAATCCCATTCAGGAGAGAAGGGCCCTCGTGGCCTAATCACCTCTTAAAAGGCCCCACATTGGCAACACCTGAATTTTGGAGGCAACACATCTAAACCATAGCAGTGAATAAATACCAGGAAAAGGTACAGTCTTGAGGAGGACAGACACCCCAGCCAGTGGATGGCACCTCCTTCAAAGGAGGAGGAGCCTCTGCTGCAGGAAGTATTGACATCAACAAGAAAATGGCAATCAGAAGGTAGCCCTGGACCCACCTTCTTAGAATAAGGGTATTTGGAAGCAACACACAACTGCTGATACAATTTTTAAGAATTTTACTTCCTGTACAGATGCCACTGTGGATTCTTGCTAGATGTGCATAAAGGACAGAAATGCTGACCCTGGAAGCTAGAGCTCGAAGAAGCATGTCATTGCTAAGAAAAATTACCACTTTTTGAGCACTTTCGTGCAAGACACTATTCTAAGAACTTTTCATATATTAATTCTCTTAATCCTTAAAGCAGCCATATAGGGTGGAACTATTCTGCATGCTGATTGTAATGATGTTCATCCAAATCTGTGTCTGTTAAACTTCAAAGAATTGTATGCCAAAAGAAAAATAAGTTAGTTTTTACTGTATAACTATAAAAATAAAAAAAATGCTATATACTGTATGAGTCTATTGATTGAAATCCAAGAAATGCAAAACTATAGTAATAGCAGATCAGCGGTTGCCAGGGGCCAAAGTGGGAAAGGATTGATTGCAGAGGAACATAGGAACGTTTTGGGGTGACAGAAATGTTCTAGATAATTGTGATGGTGTATATTTTTGTGAAAACCCATCAAATTATACAGTTTAAATTGCTGATTTTTTTTGTATGTAAACCATACCTCCATAAAGCTAGGGGAACCACCTTGTAAGCATGGACATCACTCATATTTGTCTCATTAATGAGGAAACTGAGGCAGGAGGAAGGTGAGCAACTTGCCTAAGGTCATAGCTGATGCAGCCAGGATTCCAACACAGGAGTGAATAATTTCACCAATTGTCACCTCTGCAATTAACAGCTGCTCATGCAAGTAGGTCATGGCTCCTTACTCGGGTCAGGGGACCACATCAGCCCTAACGAGGCAGGTGCAACAGGCAGGAAACGCTTGACCCCGACAGAGGACCTTACAAAAACGGCAGCTGTTCCAGGGTGGCCATTCGGGTCCACACACAATTAGTCTTTCCCGAAGCAGACACAATTATTTGCTTTGAAAAACTGGTGCAGGGGCACTGAGTCCTGATGCAGAGGCACTGAGTCCTGATGCAGAGATCTGGTGGCCCCTGGGCCTTCCCCCTTCTCCTGGCGGGGAGTGTGATTTAAAACCTCCTGGCTAAGCTCATTTTGCCAAATAGCTCCTGCAGGATTCATTTCCAAGGCTGAATCCAGAAATTTCTAGCTCAGCAAATAGATCCAAAGCAAGATAATGAATTTACTCAAGCCACCTCTGAGACTAAGGAATAGGGTTTTTCGTGCTTTGCAGAAGCAAATAGATGTGTTTATACACAAATGTACAGATATATAATTCCTCGCTTATTACATTTGAAAGAGGACAGAGAGAAAAAATGTAACTATATCTGCATGGACCTTCCCAGTTGCTGTCGTCTGGGAGGGGAAGGCGAACGGAGCTGTGGTTCTCGGCAGGCGCACAGAAGGATGCTGTGTCGTATTTCACGCTGCTACTTTGTCCCTTGGAGAAATAGACTCTTGTCTCACTTTACAGCCAGAAAAAGCGCAGACTGTTCTTACAGCTGATATAGAACAGGGAGGAGCCTAAAGCTCATCTCAGGCAACCTAAGATGGCATTTATGATTAGAGAGAATGGACTTCCTTGTGATCAAGCAGCTACTTAGTGGCTGAGCTAAAGAGGTGAGGTGACTGGTCTAAGGTCACCCAGCGCATAGCTGAAGTCACAGACATGAGTTCTCTTCCCTGTACCTGCCATGTGACTGAAGGCAGGCTCTTTACCGTCTCCAAGTTTCTTTTCCTCCTATATAAAACGATGCTAATGAGTGCTAGCTCACAAGTTTGTCATGAGGATTAGGTGTGATGAGGCCCTAAGCACATTGCCCGGGGCATACAGCTGCTGGTAGTAGCAGTCCTATTAGTTCATTGTCATTATCCTAGTATGTCTTATGTGCAAGGGGTTTGAGCTAGATGAGTTCTAAGGCTTAGGCTGGCCAATAATTGACTCGTATAGCCCTTTATGGCTTAAAAAGCCCTAACACAGTTTTTTTTTTTTTTTTGCACTGCACAATTACCCTATAGCATATATAGAACCAGCATTATTAGCTCATGTCACAATTAAAAAGGCTCAAAAAGGCTAAGTGATTTACCCACTTCTGCCTTTACCAAGATCACACAGTTATTATAGTAAGTAGCAGAGAGGCAGAGATCTCCTAGGGCAAAATGCTGCCCTCTGTCTGGTGGCCCAAGTGTCTGACTCTTAAGCCAGTGCCCTTACCCCTTGGTGTGCCTGTCCCTGCTTCCCTATTGCCCCCTTCCAGGCCAAGCCGACCACTTCTCTTGGAGAGTGCTTCTAACAAGCAGATCCAATGAATAATCATAAGAGTAGCCCTACCGTTGCCCTTTTACTGCTGAGTTGGGGTTAGATTTATAGAGACTGATTCTGGCTGGTATTTGGGACCTGATAATTACCTCCACTTACTATATCCTAGGCTGCTTCGGCTAAATATTTACTGCCCAGAATTCTGCCCTTTCCAACCAATTCTGAAGACGAGAATGCCACAGGCAACTGAGTGGCATAATTCACTTGGGGCGACCATAAATCTAAGGCTTCTACCCAAAATGATGCAAAAACTTAATGGAACATGAAATCAAGTAAATGGAATTGAGTATAGTAATTAGTTCATATTTTAATCCTCAGGTCTGTTTATTATCTGTCAACTGGTGAGCAATTAAGTCGGCACCATCGAGATGATTAGCTTTGTTTCAGCAAAAGTTTATCGATATGTCAGAGCAAATGAATCTGGGGGTTTTAAACGGCTTTATTTTGAATTGTAGAGCAGCACATCCATGGAGTGGCTAGACATCTAATGATTTAATTTTGCAATATTATTATCTAGATTACTTGTATTTAATATTACTGAGCTATTCTGGAGGGTTATTGGGGAATGTGGGTGGGGGAGGATTCAAATTACATAGAAGCATTGTTTGTATCCTTAGTTAGGTTCTTAATGCAGTAGTATGGCTGCCTTTTCATATTGAGACCAAGGAAGGATCTTTAAAGCATTATTTCACTTTCCATACTTCCAATCTTTAATGTCCACATTTCTCTCAATCAGGCACTATTATGGCTTGCTCTCACACTGATGGTCTTTCTTGGGGGGTGATTTGGTGACTTCTAGATCCGTTTCCTCAAGGACACTCATCGTTGCTCATGTTTGTAAAATAATCTGCTGACGTGTTTGCTGTTTTCAGGCTGACTCTACAAAGCCCTTTGTGATGGGGCTTTGCTCACGAGTGCAGGAAATCCCATTCTTGGGCTATCCTTGCTCTACTGGGCGACTAAGCCAGATGACCTAAAAAGGCCTTTTGAATCCTGGAATTTGATAGCATTTTAAATTTCATTTGAAAAATTGTAAAATCCCAAACTAAGAGGCACAACATTTTGCATTCTGGTCCTAATTCTGCCACTAAATCTCAGTGACCTCAGGCAGGTCTCTTGCCCTTTCTGGCAGTTGATTTTTCCTTTGTATATACAGTAGGTGCGTTGGAAGAGATGACCTCAAAAGTACCTGTAACACCGTCACTTTAGATGGCTTTGTGTAGACTTGCTCTTTCCAAGTCCAGGTTAATGTCTTGAGTGGGAGATGTGATTTTTCATGGAACCTCTAGTAATTTTCATGAACTGTTAAGAGTGATCAGAGTAGCAGAGACTAGCCCATTCTCACTTAACACTTTCTTATCCACTTGACCATTCTTGTGGCTTTGGAAATGAGTTCGAAAACACGGCTACTTTACGGAAGCGTTGTGAGCAGTACTCATCCCTCTGACTGCAGTGTCATCAGTTACTAAATACGGGAAGACCTCATTTAATACGTATAAAGTGATAACAGTGACTGTCTCCATGGTGACGGGTCTGAGGAAGAACCCTGATCAAGTTCCAGTTAATGCATATCTTTAATCTTGTCTTTGGAATATAATCTGTCTGTCATTAATACTGCTTTTGTAATGTCACACCTCCACTTCCTGCTCTAGATGAAACATCGGTGGGGGAGATAAGAGTCAAGTGGAGAAGGCTGGTGGCTGTCATAATGCCATCCTGGTGGGAACAGGCCAGAGACACGAAGCATCCTAACGACAGAGCCAGCAGGATGATGAGTTGACCTCAGCAGGTTCAGATGCAACGTCTTCCCTCTTGGGCTGCGTGGCTGTGTCTGTCTAATACTGGCAGTTCAGAAAGCTGCTGACTTGACTGGGCTGTCCTTTCCAAGAAGTAATTATAAAAAACTTCCTTTCTTTAGGTTAGAGTCATCATCTGCTTGGTGGTATCATCATAATGTGTCCTACCACACGCCTGATCTTCATTTGCTTTGTTTCTTGAAGGACAGTTTGCTCCCTGTGGGGACTGGATCATGGAATCCAGAACTTTGGCTCCTAGCATTGGCAAAGACAAGCTTTCTAGTTTGATCCTGGGAGTCATTCCAGGGCCAAAATGAAGAATCTAAATGAATTTTTCTAGCATACAGGCTCTAAATTGTTCCATTACTTCTCCCAGGTACCCTGAAGAATTCACTTACCTTGTATTTGTGAATAATTTAACATAAAAAAATCCTAGAAATTCTGTTAATATTGACTTCAACTTTATTAGGTTTGCCATTATGACTACAGAATTTAATTCAGGATATATGGGTGTAATTTCGGCACTTTGGAAGGTACAGCCTTTTAAATTATCTTAATTTACTCACTGAATCTCTTTTTGGTTCAACAGTATCTACCCAGTGCCCACTATATATGGGGGAGGGGAGACACTAAAAAGTGCAACTTGCTCTGTGACTGCAGGGAATTAACACTCTGGGAATACAGGATCCTCTGCCAGACTGTAGGCTCCTTAAAGGCAGGCCCTGGAGCCTTATCACACTTCAAATTTCCCCACTGGCCTGCGGCCCAGACTAGGTGAATAATCATCAGTATTGGGTTCATGAGTAAACCTTGGCCTGTAATAAGGAGTGCTATGAATCAGAAGACCTGAGCCAAGTCCAACCTTGGCCATTTGCTGTCTGGATGGTCTTGGGCCTTAGTGCCCCCAGGTAAGAGATAACATTAAGAACAACCTCACTGAGCTAGTGTTTAGTGATCAAATGGAAGAATTTATGTCATTGTGCTTTGGAATTTATTCAGAGTAAAAGCCAAAGTCTATAGGAAGTCCATGCAGAGAGCATGGTCTGTGGTAGCTGTTGGCCTTGCTCTGACCTCATGCTCTATCACTTGCACAAGTGCTCAGGCCACTTCCACTCTTCCTTGAAGACTCAAAGCCCGCTCCCACTTCAAAACCTCAGTACTGGCTATTTTGCCTCTACCTGGAATGTCTTTCCCCAGACATTCCACTGGCAACCTGACAAATGTCATCCTCTCAGCCAGGCCTGCACTGGCCAAATATTTAAACTTGTAACTCACTCCCTCTGCTCCTCATCCTCCGATATCTCTTACCCTGCTCTATTTCTGTCCCAGAAGCATTGATCGTATGCTGACTTACCATACATTTACTCATTTATTATGTTTATTATTTATTACCTGTCTGCTCCCTCTAGGCTGTAAGCACCTTACAAATGGGGATTTTAAAAATCTGTTTTATTCACTGTAACACACGAAAGGCACACAATCAATATTTGTTAACTGGATGAATGAATGGAGGTAAATCACAAAGCATGTGAACAGTGGCCAGGGGTTAGCGATAAGATTCTGCAGCAACCTATGGGCGTGACTGAGCAAGTCCCAGATTGTGCTGCACAGTAATTGATTCAAGCCTGTGCCTTGTCCCTCCAATGGATCTGAAATCCCTGCAGGGTAACACTTGATGGCTCAATCCTTTTGTGTCCTCTGCCACATTTGGGATAAAACAAGGTTGATGCCTCATAAAACATACATTTGAATTTATCAAAGCATATTCCTTTCCCAGAGAAATCCCAGAACATATCTTAATGGTAACTATGAACAAAACCACTTTTCCTCTTTTTAAGTTTCTAATGGAATTTGATGCTTTGAGTAACCTTTACTGAAATATTCCCTCTTTAGTTAAAAGGGGGCTCTATATTTCCTATATAATCAATGAATGCAACACACTTCAGAATTCCAGGGAAGAAGCCTGTAAGGTTTTTGTTCTTGGGACACTACTGGCTGACTGAGTTGTTGATTCAGTGATTGGATGACTCAGTCCACAAACATCACTTGAGCACTTACTGGATGTCGGCACTGTGCTAGGTTAGGTGCACGGCGTACACAGACGAGTAAGTTCTTGTCCTTAAGAGGTTTACCAAGATCATTCATTCCTTCATTTAGTAAGCATTTAGTGACTGCCCTCATGTGCCAAACAATGTATGAGGTACTGCGAATGCAGTGATGATCAAGATAAAATTCCCATCAATAAAGAACTATGGTTACGACAGAAGTTGAGAGTAAACAGTTACAAAAGCCACAGTGATGGGTATTATAATAAATTGAGGTCAATGCAAAAGGCCAGGCAGTAAATATTTTGGCTTTAGCAGATCACATATGGTCTTTTTTTTTTTTTTTTTTTCATTTAAAAATGTAAACCATTCTTAGCTGGATTTGGTCGACAGAGTATGGTTTGCAGACATCTACAATAAATGAATATACAGGATTCTCTGGCTGACAGGAGAGATGGGGGCCTGGGAAGCTATAATTGGGGGCTATGGTGGGTGTCAGGGAGATGGAACTGGCACTCAGAGGACAGTCAACAGTTTATCATGGCACACGAGTAGCACTTCCACATGTATTGCCCGAGTACCGGTACTTCTCAAACATCTCAGTCCTCACTTCCTCTCAATCTCCAATGGAGCATCTCTACCACCAAGAGGTCCCAGCCAAGCAGCAAAGCACTAATTGGAGAGCCTGAGAATTGCCCCCCAAGCCATTCAGTGCCTAATGGGGCCCTGGTTCTCAGGGATGTGCTCCTCAGCGCTTTTCACACCCTGGCACACTTCAGGACAATTTGGTGTTAGTTGCTTATTCTTACAAATTTGTGTTGCTTTAGCGAAACTGGTCTCTCAAGGATGCAAATAATTGATTCCTGAAAGAGGATAAGACCTGTATTTTCTGTTGTTTAGTTTCAGTTGTTGGTGCTAAGATAATTGTTTTCTCTTTTTTGATTCAGAACCATCAAAAAAGTAAATAAATAGAGAGAGAGAGAAAGAAAAAAAAAACCCTGTATTTTACATATGACTTTTTTCTCCCCTTTTAATTAAACAAATCTTCTTTATATTACCATAGCAACAGCCATGGACTTTTCCCTCCCCCAGATGTGTTTTGAGCAGATCTGAGGCTCCTGAGGCTGAAATCTAGAAAGGTCAAGGTGTTTCCACACCACCTCCAGAGGGGACAGCAAGCACATCAGGCTGCGCAGCTGTTCACCGGTTCTCTCCTTAATATGACCCAGAGAGAACCATTTCATAATCCCCTTCTGGAATAAGCCTCCTGTCTGATCCACATTACGCTGTATTATCAACGTGCGTATCCCTCAATAGACTTTACGCTTCTCTGGGCAGAAGCTGGGCTCAGGCTCCTGTCTAGCTCAGAGCCCAGCACACAGCAAAAGCATAATACGCATGTGAAGAGTGGATAAAATTAACAAGAGGATCTGGCCACACATAGCTCATGGCCTGGCTACTGGAATTCTCAGTGTAACCCTTTTCCCCCTTTGAAAAGAAGAACTTAAGGAAGGATTTGAAAAGTGAATTTGTCCAATTTCTCTAATATAAGAATTGTCTAGCCACACTATTGCAACTCAATCCATAGGCACGATTTTTTTCACATATTATCTTTTGCCTGGCTAATGTATTTGTTTCTTTTCATAAATACCCTACTTTCTACTGGATGTTAATCTAACCACTTCGACATGATTAGCAAGCTAAGGGTCTTATTAAAAACAGTTAATTTTCCCTTCTTAAAAAAATTGAGACATTTGAGTCCTTGAATATGCTCATTTATCACCAACCCCCAACAAGGCATCCAGGAGTTCTCTATGTAGGACATGAATAATTTTTATAAAAATGCAGTTGCTGACTGTGTCATACATCCACGCAGTTTTATAAAACAAAGCAAATGATTACCATCAATTACAATAACCTCACTAGACAAGACTACAATTAATCTACAGCTCTTCAGATAACGACTGTTGCACTGTGCCAAGGAAAATGCCTGGCATTAATTGACTTATCACGATCAGCAATGATAGATGGGGCAGATGGCAATGTGATTATTCACTGTCAACAAAATAAACACATGCTTTGTTGCTAGAAGTGTCTACTTGGGTCCTCTCAAAGGACAGCCAAAAATAGAGACCAAAGGTGGCTTTGAGGGTAGCTCAAAATATAAATAACCTATAGGGGGAGATATATTTACCTTTACTGAGGCTAACCCTCAGTGGAATCAAATTGGAGGAAATTTCTATAAGAAAATCATGGGATGGTGTAGAATTTCAGTATCAGAAGGTACATTAAAGCTAACAGTCCCTCCTGACACCTTGCTCATTTGGATGAGGCATTTTTATGAAGTCACCAAATTCTGTTCAATGCTTAATAATTCCAGTTATGAGAATACATGATTTTCAGAGGCAAACTCATTTCATTGATGGATATCTCTCATTGTTAGAACATATATTTAGCTGAATTCTGTCTTTCTGTAGCTTCCACACATTGGCCCTCTATCCCTTCCCTCGTGCTACATAGAAGATGCCAAATGCTTCTTGCCCAATATGGCCCTTTAAATAGTATCTCAGAGGCCAACTACTTATCCAACTACTTTCCATATAACATTGATTTGAAGCCTATGGTCTCTTGCACCTACACTCATACCAGTTTGTCTATAAACTACTCATATTGAGGAGATTGGAAAGAAATGATATGCAACTGATGCAGTCTACCCAGGGCAAGATATAATTGTATTTATGCTGAGGCTAATGCTCAAGGCTGCCTTGGAGGGAGGGAGGGAGGGAGGG